>PVKB01007541.1:0-32822 GCA_004027205.1 Ctenodactylus gundi | reverse complement strand
GTGGGTGGCACACACCTATAATTACAGCAATCAGGAGGCTGAGGCAGGAGGACTGCCTGAGTTTGAGGCCAACCTGCGCTACATAGTGAGTTCAGGAACAGCCTGAACTACACAGCAAGATCTTGTGTCCAAAAAATAAAAAAATAAATAAAAGCTGGGCTGGGGTCACAGCTCAGCAGTTAAGGCACTTGCCTAGGAAGCACTGGGCCCTGGGTTGATTCCTCAGCACCCCATAAACTGGGTGTGGTGGTGCACACCTGTTAATTCTAGCACTCAGAAGGGTAAGGCAGAGGACTGCCATGAGTTGAGGCCAGCCTGGGCTACATAGTGAGTTTAGGACTAGGACCAGCCCGGGCTAAGCAAAACCCTGTCTCAAAAACAAACACAAGAAAATTAGACTGAGTCTGTAGCTGGGTGTGAAGGCCCTGGGTGCGATCCCCAGGCCACTGGAAAAAAGAAAATAGAAAACTCTGGCTACTGGTTGACAGAATGGATCCCAGGTTTTGTTAACAACCCATACACTTCTCTGGTGACACAAGTTCTTCGAGTCACCTGTCCAATGCCTGCCACCAAAAACCAAATTGAGTTCAGGCTCTTCCTGTCATCTTGGTACAAGAAGCACTGGAGCTCCCCTAGTTTCAGTTCATGGCTAAGTCTAATACCACAAAATACCATGCATCATCTTTGGAGCAAAACCCAAGTCTGGATCATTCCCCAGTATTTTTTCCTCTATGTTACTGGGGTTGGAACCCAGGGCCTTCACACTACTCTACATTCCCCAGCCCATTTTTAGTTTTGGTTTGAGAGGTCTCAGTAAGTCCCTAAATTGCCCAGGCAGGGCTCAAACTTGTGATTTTTCTGCCTCAGCCTCATAGAGTACCGGGATGATAGGCCTGTGCCACTGGACGCGGTTGGATTGTCACAAAAAAAAAAATTTGAGACAGCGTCTCGATCTGTAGCCCAGGCTGGTCCTGAACTAACTTTGTAGTTCAGGCTGACCTGGAACTCACAGCAAACCTCCTGCCTCAGCCTCCCAAGTGCTGGGATTATGGGCATGTGCCACCTTATTGTCACAAAATTTAAACCAGGCAGCCAAGCTGCCCTGGGCAGCCTGAGGAAGTCTTTCGAGGGGCCCAAACCCCAACTGGTTGACATGCTGCTGATCACAGCTGGCCTCGGAAAGGGACACACTGAACAGTCTGCTGCCACCTTTTCATCACAAGAGGAAGACCCAGCTTAGTTTGGGGATGTAACCCACACCCAAAATTAAAAATAGCGGCATGATGGCATGAGGTGGACATACAGGCGGGCCTTCCAGACTGGGGCCAGCTGGGGCAGATCTGGGTGGAGCCAGGGCCCTTGGGGCTCTGGTCCTCAGGGTGGAGCTCAGATACCACCAATTGTGGCCGATACCAAACCCACCTTATTTCCTGGCCACAGGGCCTCCAGGACCTGCTTCTGGGAAGCCTGCCTTCCACCAGGACAAGTCACAAAGTTCCGGGGGGGAGAGGAGATACTCCAGACTAGACTTCCACTAGGAGGAATGGTTCAGCATGGTCCCTAGGCAGCCGCTGCCACCGCCCACCCTGTGGCGTCACCACTGCCTGCTCCTCCTCACCTGCAGGGGCGCCTTAGATTCATCATGGGGAATCTTTCTGCCGAGGCCAGCGCTAGTTCTCCCAAAAAAGGATGAACTCCCATTCTCTGAGGGGCAAACAGTCATTAGGAGACAGGAAGGGCATGGGCCAGAGAAGAGGGAACGAGCGCCAAGGCGAACCCACGTCGGAGGAAGAAATTCCCAGCTTAGCTAATGGTGCCGCGCGAGCCCCAGGCAGGAAGAGAGGCGCATTCCTTCCTTGTTACTCGGCCTCCCCACCCGTGCTCCCCCCCAGCCCCGGCGCACAAAAACACACCCGTCAGGCCGCCCTCTCCGCCCCACCACCTCCCCGGCACGAAGCCCCCAACTTTCAGAATAGCAGGTCAACTGCCGCCGGGGCCACTTTTCCCCAGCTCCTGACTACCACAGGGGCCCTGCAACTTCGTTTCAGCAAGGAGGGACAGACGGACGGGGCCATGACAGGCGCAGAAGAAGGAAGCGGCAGGTATCCGATCGCTGCTCCAGATGTGCCCCAAAGTAAGCCTGAAACAGGGGTGCCCAGCAGTCTCCTCATCCAAGCCACCCCCCCCCCACCGCGCCAGGTGGCAGAGTTGAAAGACCCCAAAGTTCCCCGGGATGGGCCCAGAACAACCGAACGAGTCTGAGAGGCAGCAGCCAGGTGTGGGGCCACAGCCCGGCGCCCACGGTGGGGTCCCCCTCCTCAAGCCTGAAAAAGGCCACAAGGTCTGGCGATATCTCCTCATACCACACTCAGGCTTTCAGGGAAATCCGCCTCTCCCCACCTTGGCCCCTCTCGGAAGGCGTTCTTGGAGACAGGATCACCTGCGGTGGGTCACAGCTAGTGCCAAGCTGTCAAGGTCTGCCCAAACTAACCCTTCCAAGAGCCAACCCCGGAATATCTCAGTAGAAAGTCAACCGCAGCTCCCAGGGCGCAGACGCGGGGGCACGAGCCCCCTCCCAGGTGACCCACGAGCCGCGCTCCCCTGGCGCCTCCCCTGCCGGGGACCCGGTCTCAGTCACCGCAGCCAACTCCCCCGCCAGGCGCCCCGTCCAGGACCCCTGGCCCCCGCCGCGCCGGGCCAGGGCAGCTCTGCTCCCGCCTCCGTGCCCAGGTGCGCCGTCCCGGCGCCGGCGGCCGGGGAAAGGGCCCCGACGCCCCCCGATGCCGCCGCCGCCGCCCCCGCCAGCCCGGCGCGAAGTTCGCGACCGGGCTCTACCCGCGCCGCCCGCCGCTGTCGGCCGAGCAGGAGAGACAAGGCCCCCTCGGGTGCCTGCCCGGGGCCACCTCACGGGACGCCGGGGCCCCGCGACAGCCCCCCGGGACCTCGCGCTCGCCGGCCCGGGGCGCGAGAGGCCAACCCGAGCCCGGAAGGCCGCGCTGGGGCCCACGTCGCTCACCTGGCCGGCGCGGTAGCTCTCGAAGGCCTTCAAGGCACTGTCGGTGAGCTTCACGTGGAACACGGACACCTTGCTGCCGTCGCTCACCCGCCCGCACGACAGCCCGTAGCTTCGAGCCTCCTTCAGCGCCGCCATCTTGCGACCATAGCTCCCCCGGCGCCCCCCCGCCCGCTAACCCAGCGCCAGCGCGCCGGCCGCGCCCCGCCCACCGACGTGCTGCATTATTCATGAGACGCGACTAACCACGCCCCGTCTAGGGTCCCGCGGAGTCAACGTTGCGGCGGCTCGGCTCGCCGCCGACTTGGGTTATTCACGAGGCGGAAGAGGCCACGCCCCCTGCGCACCGAGTGCGGTTCGCCGTTTTCGCCCCTATATCCCACATCCTCCTAAGTGGCTGGTAGCCTCGCCTCTCCAGACCCTGGAGGTAGCCGCTTCCGCGCGGTAGCTCCGCCTTCAGTGCTCATCCGGCTAGGCCCAGCCTCTATGTGTATTATTCATGACCACGGTCCGCGGGGCGCGCCTAAGCCCCTCCCAAAAGCCGTGACGTAAGGTATTATTTATGAGTTCTCATCTGCCTTCCGTCTTTGGCTGCGGTTGGGAGCCGCAGAGGGCGTGGAAAGGGGGGAGGGGAGCGCACGAACACGTGGGAGGCGGGGCCCGAGGCTGGACGGGGCTGCCGGGCGTGGCCATGTAAACAAGGCGCGCGTTGGACGCTGGGTTGAGCCGGTGGGGCTTCCCTTAAGATGGGCGGATGGGATTCCCGGTCGTGGGGCTGTTAGAAGCTTAGCAGTTGAGGATCTTGTAAGCTGTTTTGGTAACAACAGGAAACTTTTTAGTCGGGTAAAAATCCAACGTCTTCACATACCCAGACCGGTGGCGGACTGCAGTGCAAAAACATCTTAAGCTTTCATTTTTTAAAATTTTATTTTTCCTCTTTCTTCGTCGCTAGGAATTGAACTCCAGGCCTTTGTGGACCAGGCAAGCACTGTCCGCTCAGCTGTATCCTCGCCCTAAATTTTGTTTTGATTTGTTTTTTCCTGAAGCCGAGATTGGGATTCCCTGCGGCCCTCCTTCCTCAACATCCCTGAGTGCTCGGCTTGTTACGAGTTATTAAAGACAGAGCCCAGGGCCTTCACACCAAGCTCCTCCCCGAGCCCTTCTGTGGTTTTGTAATTCTGCTTATCAAGTCCCAGGCCCACACACCAAAAGATGAACCCTTTTCAAAATACTGAGACCAAAGTATCATGTAAGTCACTAAATTGGCCAGGCTGGGATCGAACTTGCCTCCTCCCGCCTCAGCTTCCCGGAGTGCTAGGACACTCGGTACGTGCCCCTGGGCCCATGTTATGTTTTATATGTCAGATCTTGCAGTGAATGTCTAATTTTTTTTGTTGGCACTGAGTGCACTCACCAACTATTGCCACTCTAGTTCCGACACATTCTCATTTCTCCAGAAGTAAACTACCCCAGGCGCATGCCCTGCCCACTGCCCCCAGTCCGTGGGAGTTGCCCCATGGGAGTATTTCAGTAGCATCACACACCACGTGGCCTTTTGTGTCTGGCTTCTTTTCATTCACACTGGGTTTTATTTCTATTTTTTGGCATTGGAAACAGCCCAGGGCCTTCACACTGGGCTGACCATTTTCATCTTTTGATTTCAAATGGAATCTTAGTAAGTCAAGTCACTAAAATGCCCAGGCTGGGCTCAATTTGGGTCCTAGAAGACAGACCTGTGTTCCAGGGCCCAGCTCACCCAGGATGTTTTCAAGGCTCATCAACCTCACAGCAGGTGATCAGTAAGTACCCTGTTCCTTTTTAATAGAATAATATTCCCTGTGTACCTACCACATTGTTTACCCACTCAGGACACTGGGTTGCTTCCCCTTTTTGCTACGATGAATGCCACCTCTGTGACCTTGTGTGTATGCAGTTTTTTTCTGTTCTGGGAATGGAGCCAGGGCCTCATACATGCCCAGCAAAGCACTGACCACTAAGCCACCCCCCAGGCCACAGGGACACTTTGTGCAGAGGCTGCTTTCCCCTCATTTGGTGATAAACACAGGAAGGGATCCCCGGGAAGGTCCCACTGGTCTACACAGGAGCTGTACCATGTCATCCAAGTCCTGTCTTCTGGGTCTACAGAGCTGAAAAGAAAGCCCAGCCCGGATGAGCTCCCGGCTCCAGCTACGGGACTACAAGGGGACACAGAATGAAGTACCCACGTTTTGTTAC
Organism: Ctenodactylus gundi; assembly: GCA_004027205.1. Classification (NCBI taxonomy): domain Eukaryota; kingdom Metazoa; phylum Chordata; class Mammalia; order Rodentia; family Ctenodactylidae; genus Ctenodactylus; species Ctenodactylus gundi. The sequence continues at coordinate 27,574 of PVKB01007541.1, read as the reverse complement.
TTTTCTTGTTTCCTATTCATTTGGCAGTGGGGTGCAGGTTTGATCCTGGGGCCTCCACACTGAGCCACATTCTCAACAAATTTTTAGTTTTCAATTGTTGTGACAGGGTCTCACTATAAGTTGCCCAGGCTGAGCTTGAACTTGTGACCCTTCAGCGTCACCCTCCCAACACTGCTGGGACTACAGCCCTGGACCACCATGCCTGGCTCAGAATTCTTCTTGTCATAATTTCTAAGCCAACACAGAATGGCAACCAAGTACACAGAGCTCACAGGGTGTTATGTGATAAAGTCATCTAGACATGTTTTGGGGTTTTTTTTTTTTTTTTGAGACAGTCTCTGTAGTCCAGGCTACTCTCGATCTCTGTACCACAAGCTGGTATCAACCTCACAGCACACCTCCTGCCTGGGCCTCCAGAGTGCCAAGGATTACAGGTGTGACCACCATGCCCAGTGCGGATGGAACCCCGAGCCTCCAAGTGCTGAACTGCACCCCGGCCCTAGGCATGACTTACAGTCTGTAGAAGAGGCTGGGCTGGAGCTCAGACACACAGCATCTGCTTGGCCTGCTCTAGGCCAAGTTCCATTCCCAGCATCAAGAAATAAACTCTGGCTCTGTGGTGTAGGCCTGTAATCCCAGCATCTGTAGAGGCTCACGCGGAAGGATCACAAGTTCAACTCAGTGAGACCCGTTCTTTTTTCCAGGCTGGTCTTGGACTCAAGGCAGTACTTCTGCCTCAGCCTCCTGAGTGCTGGGATTACAGACAAGTGCTGGGATTACAGGTGTGGCGTACCACCACACCCAGCTTTATGTGGTGCCAGGGAATCAAACTCAGCACTTGAGTTAGGGCTTGCTAGGCAAGTGCTTTAACTGCTGAGCCATTCCTCCAGCCCCGAGACTTGTTCTTAAATGAACAATAAAAAGAGGCTGGGGATGAAACTCAGAGCTAAGGTCCCGTATTCAATCCCCAGTACCACAAAGAAAAGAATAAACCAGGTGTGATGGCATACAGCTGTGGTGCCAGCTACACTGAAGGATGAAACAGTAGGATCTCTTGAGCCCAGAATTTCTAAACCCAGTCTGCACAATAAAGATCTGCCTCAAAAATGCATAAAAAGGGGCTGGAAGCGTAGCTCAGTCACCAGAATAGGCCCTTGGGTTCAATCCCCCAGCAGCACATAAAGTGTGGGGGTACACACTGTAATCTAGCACTTGGGAGGCTGAGGCAAGAGGACTGCGTATTCGAGGCCAGCCTGGGCTACATGGTGAGTTCAGGACCAACCTGGTCCCCGCCTCAAAAAAAAATAAAATCCCACTTAATGCTCACAGAACAACCATCAGCCTATTTCATAGATGAGGAGACTGAGGCCTGGAGGCTCCAGGAGCACCCACCCTTTGGCCGGCACCACTGGGGGAGGGTGGCATTCGGGCTCGGCAGGTCCACCACTCACCCTGCTTTATGCTCAGCTCTTTATTCCAGAGGCAGAGCCAAATACACATCAGAGCCAGCAGGGCTGCACTGTGCCCAGGAGGGTCACAGAAGGGCAGCGATGGAGCACCTGGGGCACAGCAGATCTGTGACAAAGGTTGGGAGGTGGAGACAGTCAGGCTGCTGAATGGAGCAGGATGTGGGAGGAGATGAGGCTCATGGCTGACTCATGTGCTGTGTGACCTTGGGAGAGCCACTGTCCCTCTCTGAATCTCTGTAGATTCACTCGGGAAGTGTCACACTTAAAGCCTCAGGGCCTGGTGCATAGCTCAGCAATTAAAGCACTCGCCGAGTGAGGGCAAGGCTGTGTTTAGTTCCCCAGCATGTGTAAATATGTCGTGGTGGCACACACTTGTAATACCAGCATGGAAGGCTGAGTCAGGAGGATTACCCTGAGTTTGAGGCCATCCTGGACTCCTCTGGAGCAAGAGACTGTCTCAAACAAACACAAACAAACAAACAAACAAAAAAGTACAGCCAGGCCCAGGCCTGTGCCATCCGTCATCCACTCTGGGTGGCTACAGCAGAGGCATCACAAGTTCAGGCCCAACTGGGGCAATTTAGCAACATACATAAACACCTCGTCTCAGAAATTAATAAAACAAAATAGAATAGGCTGGGCACATAGTTCAGGGACAAAGCCCTGAACCCAGTCCCCAGGGCTGCAGCCGCATAAGGCTGTCCTGCGAGGAAGACACAGGTGGGCATGTAAAGGGCTCTGGAACACGAGCCTGCCGTCTCGTGCTTATTCTGCAGGCTCAGTTCTCACACACAGCCACCAAGGTAACATCAGGCAGAGTCACTGGCCAAGCCCAGGTGCACCAGGGGCCTGGGCAAAGCTCTGACATGAAAAATCCATCCCCAGCCAAGCAGATCCTTCACACCGGTGATGCCAGCAACTCAGGAGGCTATGAAGATCACACACTCCAGAACAGCCTGAGCAAAGCGGCGATGTAGTGGGACCCTGTCTCAAAATCAAAAATAAGCCGAGCCTAGTGGCTCAGGCCTGTCACCCTAGCACCATGGGAGACTGAGGCAGGAATGTATGTTCAACTTGGGCATTTAGCAACTTATTTTGTCTTAAAAAAGGGGCTGGAGGTATAGCTGAGCCGCGTGACGACCGTCAGCCCAACCCCTGCACCACAAAAAGGAAGAAAGTCAAAGCAGAACCAAGGACCAGGGGGTGGGAGTGGTTCTGGGGGCTTGTGGACACCAGGAAGTGATGTCAGTGGTGAACAACAGTGGGCTCAGAGGTTCCCAAGGGCAGTGACACCCAGCACACCAAGGCTGAGCCTGAGGACAGGGCACTGCCAGTCCGGGGATCAGCCCGGTCATACGTCCAGGAACTGTGGCATCCTGTCCTGTCTGAGGAAAGGCAGACCCCAAGGGGACTGGGATGCCAGAGACTCAAGTCACACCCAGCCTGTGTTCTCAGGCATTCACCAGGGGCCCAGAGCAAGTTGGGGACAGGCTCAGGCCACAGGCACAAATTCTTTGTGAAGGTTTTGTTTTTGTGGTCCTGGGGCCTTCCCTGAGCTGAATCTCCAGCCTTCCTTTTTTTTTTTTTTTTTTTTCTTATAAAGTTCTGATTGTGAGACAGGGTCTTGCTAAGCCACAAAGTTTCCCAGACTGGGTATGAACTTGTGATCCCCCTGCCTAAGCCTCCCAGAATGCTTGGGTGGCAGGTGTGCACCACTAGACCCAGTGTTGTTTCGGAGAGAAGGTCTTGCTCTGTAGTCCAGTCTGGTCTTGAAGTTACTATGAAGCCCAGGCTGGCCTGGAACTCATGGCAATCTTCCTGCCTTGCTCTCCAGAGTGCTTAGATCACAAGCATGTGCCACCATACCCAGTTTATGTGGTGCTGGGGAATGGAACTCAGGGCCTTGTCAAACTTGCTAGGTAAGCGCTCTAACTTCTGAGCTATGCCCCAGCCCCACGCCTACCTTCTGATGTCCAGGGCCATCAGGGACAGGTGTAAGCGAGATGCTCATGGTCAGCTTCCAGAGAGCCACTCATCACTGAACATGGTGGGGCAGTGGGACCAAGAGGCCCAGGCGTTCAGCTGACAGTGTCCTTGTGCCAACTCCAGCCGCCCAGATGACAATGGACAGCAGTCACTGGAGGCAATCCCACAGCCCAGATCCCTATGGGGGGAGCTCAGCAGGGCCCTGTCAGCTTCCATTCCCATCAGCCTCCACTGTACAGGGCTTAGGCCTACCCAAGGGCCTTTGCAGAGGCCACACAGGTCACAGAGGCCTCAGTGCACAGGCCTTCCTGGGCCCACAAACACATCCCCTCCCCTCAGTCCCACCTAATTCCATGTACCATGCCAGGACTATAAAAGCTACGGTCTCACGCGTGCTTGGAACTGTCTATACCACAGGGCGCAGCCCAGCAGTGCGCCATCCTGGCAGGGCTAGAGGCGGGCGGAGCCGAAGCTGAGCGCTGTGTCACCCCGGCTGCACCGCAGGCCAGCGCTGGTCCCGAGCAGCGCGGAGGAAGGAGGCTGAGGAGTGGGCGCGTGCGGGGTGGGAGGCTTTATTTCACTGTGGGGGAGCCTGGACAGAGGGCGGCAGGCGAGGCAGAAAGGCTGGCGAGGGGCAGAACTGGGCGGCGGAGGGGAGTGGGGGCTGCTGCCCCAGGGCCTGTTGAGAAGAAAGTGAGGCCTAAACCAGAGGCTGGGTGGAGGGGGGGGCTGGCCTGGAGGACCGAGGCCCCCTCCCTCCAGTGCACCTGACTTTCCTCCTAGGGGCCTTGGTCCCTACCACTGGCTGGGCTGCATGACCTCTGACCCTTGCCACCCCCACCCAAGGGTAGGGGGCTGGGCAGGGGAGGGCAGGGCACAGAGAGGCTGGGGCAGTGGGGAGCGCGGGGGAGGCCTAGGGGGCACGGGGGTGGTGGACACCTGGGCCGTCAGTTCCTGGCCGCAATGACCACAGAGAGAGCCACGCCCCCCAGAGCCACGGCAGTCGCACCAAACAGCCACTTCCATGGGATGGACTGTGGACAAAGACAGAAGGTCAAGGTGGCGGGAGGGGCGGGGCGGCCCTCACGGCCTCGGCTCCCAAGGCGGCCCTATATGGAAAACCCATGGGTGACCATGCGTTTTCCACCTGCAAACCCTCACTCCCACATCAAAGCTCAAACCATGACCCCTCCCCTTTTCCCCCAGAAGAGCCTCCATCTTCCACTCTAAGACCCCTGGGCCTGGCCCCGCTCCCCAGCTCACCCAGGCACCCTTGCCAGGACACTTGGCGGGCAGGCGGCTGGGGTTGCCCAGCATCTTCCGGTAGAGGGCCGTCTCTGTGCTCCGCTGCGCGGCGTGCTTCTTCACCAGCTTGGAGAGCTCCGCGTGGATGGTCTGCGGGAGGGGAGGGGCGGGCCCAGGTGAGCCCTGTCCAGAGAGCACGGGCAGCAGGTGCCCTGCTTTCTGGGTCCCTCATATACTGGGGCCAGTGAGTTATGTGGGTTCTGTACTCTCATCCCTGGACCACAGCACAGACCCAAGGCAAAGCACAGGAGACCTGGGGAGGGGCCGGCGGACAGCGGCTGCCCATCGTACTCACCTTGTTGGAAGGTTCCAGCTTCAAGGCCGCCCTCAGGATGGGGATGGCCTCGCTGTACTCGCCTTGCTGTGCCAGCACCTGCAAGGACAGGGTGGCACAAAGACGCACCCCGATGGGCCTCAGCTCCTCTGAGAGAACCCTGGCTGCGGGGCCGCCTGGCCCAGGCCAGCACTCTGGGAGGCTGAGACAAGCACTGCAAGATGACACCAGCCTGGACAGCTCAGTGAGACCATCTCAAAAGTAAAAAGGAGGGGCTGGAGAAACAGCACAGTGGCTAAGGCGCCTGCTTCGCTAGCGCAAGGCCCTGAGTTCGATCCCCCAGCACCACATAAAGCTGTCATCCCAGCACTCGGGAGGCTGAGACAGGTGGACTGTGCTGAGTCCAAGGCCAGCCTGGGCTACACCAGTGAGTTCAGGACCAGCCTGGGCTACAGAATGAGAACCTGTCTCAAAAAAACAAACAAACAAACAAACAAACAAACAAAAACCTGGTAAAATAAAAGGACCCAGAGTGCTGTAAGTACAGCTCAGTACAGTTTTGCCTAGTTAGTATGTGCAAGGCACTAGATTCCATCCCCAGCACCAAAATAAAAAACCAGGGACGAGAGGAAGGAGCCCTCCCCCCTACACCCTGCACACACACAAACACACAAGACCACACCTGTCTCAGGTATAAGAATCTGAGGCAGAGGTCAGAGTCTGGGGGTTTGGGTGAGGAGTAGACCTAGACGTAGGCAGGGAGGAGGCCAGGCAGGACCAGAACGGAGAGAAGCACGAAAAGGTGACGTGAAGGTGACAGCAGGAAGGGAACCAGGTGGCCCAGCTCCCACAGGGAGGGTGGCAGACAGACACAGTCACCACTGCAGCCCAAGAGGCCACCTCCAGGCTGGAGATTTGGGTCTGGCCTCAAAGAACAGCAATGACCCAGCTGTCCTCCCGACCCCCTGCTGGCGCTCAGGGAGGACGGGTCGCCCACCTTGCCCTTGCGGAAGAGCGCCTTGATGTTGTCGGGCTGGTGCTGCAGCACCAGGCTGCAGGAGCGCAGCGCGGCACGGTAGTGGTCCAGCTTGAGCTGCGACGCCGCCAGGTTGTTCAGACACTTCACCTTCAGCTGCAGCAGCTGCTCCTCCTCCTCGCAGGTCACATCCACTGCGGGGACAGTGTTCATTGCGCCGCCTGCTCCCCCGGGGGCCTCGGCCTCCCCACCCACACCGCGGGGCCAGGACGGCAGGAGGCCGATGCCATGGGTGACCACCTGCACCCCTCCCATCCCGGCTGGCCTGGGGGCAGGTGGTCACTGCGATTCTGTAGGGGGCCTGGCTCCCTCAGATTCTGGAACATTCCAGAACTTTTTAGGTGTCACCAGCAGTCACCTGCACCCCTCCCATCCCAGCAGGTCTGGGCACAAGAGGGGTCACCGATTCTGAAAGGGGCCCCAGCCTCTAGGTTAGAAAGAGCTGGCTGGGACTCAGCCACATTCTGGACTATTTCAAAACATTCCAGAATGTTCTAGCTTAGGGCCTGAGGTTTCTGGCCCTAAGAGACGATGCCCTTGGAGGAGAGCAGGGCCACAGGCAGCCTGTCACCTTTGGCGCTGGACGTGATAGCCTTGATGGCGAGGTCGTAGGAGTTGGCCGCCAGCACAAAGTCGGCCCGCTGGTAGTGGGCGTTGCCACACTCCCGCTTCCGGTTGGCCAGTGCCACCCGCTCCTGCCCCGTGAGCATCTCCAGGTCAGGCCCATCCACAGCCATCTTCAAGGTGACCTCCAGGCACAGGGCCGCATGGGGGGGAATGTACGGGCTCCTGCTGGGGGTGACACAGACAGTGACACTCAGACCAGGCAGGAAAGGGCTGGCTCTGAGCTAGAGGGACAGGCTGTGTGTCCTCAAGGTCACTCCTTGCCCAGTGCCAGAGAAAACGTTTTTTTAACTCCCTTGAGTTGTGACATTTGCCCAAGGTGTCTCCTTCCCCAAACCTGTTTTCCCTTCAGGAAAGTGGGCAGGTGGTAAGGGACAGCAGGGGATGCCGCTGCAGGGACCCCGGACACCGCCTCTCACCTGCCCTGGGGGCCATAGCAGTACTTGGAGTCAGCAGTGACCATGGCGGTCTCGCCCACGTCCATGAGCGGGACACTGAGGTCCAGGGCCTGGAGGCAGGGCACGCGGAGTCAGATGCACTAGGTCCCCCCAAGAGTGCCCACCCAGCCAGCTCCCCGCTCCACCTGGATGACGTCACAGTCGCCCAGCGTGAACACCAGCTCTGGCTCCTCCTGCACCCGCGTGCCATTCTCCAGCGACGTCTGCAGCTGCACGGTGACCACCTGGCCCTTGGCTGGGCGACTTGAGCCTGGTGGGCCCGGAACCAACGTCTTCTTCCGCAGCAGCCCATTGCCTGCCAGGGGTGGGGACACCAGCCCATCAGCAGGTGGCCGAGATGGGAGGCAATGGTTCCCCAAAACATTCCACCAGCTCTCCTTGGTTGCCACATCCCACAGCCGGTGACCCCACACGGATGGACCCCCTACGGGGCAGCAGATTTCTTCCTGATTTCTGCAGTGTCAGGGACAGAACCCAGGGCCTCACAAACACTAGCTATAGCCCAGACCCAGTAAGGCCAACGTGGAGTGACAGTGCTGGCTCTCGGCCAGCTCTGTGATGACTAGAGGCTCTGGAGGCTCTGGGTGTTGTTTTAACACTATGAAGAGATAGGGACTGGAGCACAGTCGGTACTAGAGCCCTTGCCGTGCCATCTCACGGTGCAGGGTTTCACTCCCCAGCACCTGGAAGCAGGCAAAGGGAGGCACACCATAATCCCAGCACTCGGGAGGCTGAGGCAGGAGGATTGCTTTGAGTCCAAGGCCAGCCTGGGCAACACAGTAAGTTCAGGACCAGCCTGGGCTACAGAGCGAGCCCCTGTCTCAAAAAAAAGGGCCAGGCCTGAAAGCCCAGACCTGTCATCCCAGCTGAGTCAGGAGGATTCCAAGTTCAAGACCAGCGTGGGCAACTTAGCCACTCATCAGGGCCCCGTCATAAAGAACTTGGGATATAAGTAACTCAAAACAAAGGCCTCACGGTCAATATCCAATACTGCAAAATAATAATTACTTAAAATTTAAAAATGAGCTAGAGATGGCGGCTTGGTGTGAAGACCCTGGGCTTAATCCCTAGTACCAAAACAAACAACTAAGCGTTAGGGGCCGCCATGCAAGGAGCAGCAGAGTGCAGTGAGAATGCGGTCCTGAGATCCAGGCCCAGCACGGCAGGGGCAGAGGGAGGGAGGGGGAGGCAGGTTGGAGCAGGCCCCACCTTTGCTCCACTCTCAGCCCTAGGACACTGGGCCCCAGCTTACCGCCCCCCCATGAAATGGGGTGGTCGTGTGGCCCCACCCCTGTGGACTAACTGCTGCTTGGTTCCCACAGTATCACTTCCACCAGGCTTTCCTAGCCCAAAGGTTAAGCAGCGGCCACAGCTGACCTTGGGGAAAGAGCCCATGAGCATGGCAAACTCTTAGGACACAGGGACCGTCTCTGCCTTCCCAGCCACCAAGGCAACAGGGGCCCTGCACATGCCCGGCAGTCACTGGTACAGCCATTCAGTCACACCGACCAAGCACCAGGCCCCAGGCGCAATGCCACTCTTGCCCTAAGGGTCCCCTCCTGTGCGACACCCACTGTTACCTCACAGCAACCGCTAGAGTGACTGTTTCACAGAGCAATTAGTGACAGACAGGACAGGCCGCCTGCCCTGGGACCCACAGCCCTACAGCTTCCGGGGCACTCTCCACGGCACCCAGCACAGGGCCCCACGTAAGAGACGCGGGGTGTGTCCCAGTGACAGTCCAGTCACACCAGCCTTAACGTTCAACTGTGCCCTCTAACATTCATGCATCTACGATATTTTGGAGGACTAAGAGGGTTCTAAGCAGGCCTGTAACTCCAGCAGCCTGAAGCTGAGACAGGAGGATCAGCAGTTCCAACCTTACCTGGGCAACTTACTGACTTAGCAAGACTGTCTTAAAGTCCGGTATGGTGACGCACACCTGTAATCCCAGTAATCAGGAGACTAAGGCAGAAGGATTGCCCTGAGTCAAACCTTAACCTGGGCTGCAGAGCAAGATCCTGTCTCCAAAAAAACCCAAAAAAACAAAAAAAACAAAAGACCCCGTCTCAAAATAAAAAATAGGGCCTGTGATGCCGCTCAGTGGCAGAGCACTTGCCTAGCATGTGCAAGGGCCTGAGTTCATCCCTAGGACGGTAAAAAAAGAGAAAAATAGGGCTGGAGGAATGGCTCTGCAGTTAAAGTGCTTCCTAGCAAGCACCAGGTCAAGTACTAAGTACCTGAGTTCGATTCCCCAGCACCACATAAACTGGTCCTGTGGTATACACCTGTCATCCCAGCCGACAGGAGGACCACCTGAGTCCAAGGCCAGCCTGGGCTCCATAGTGAGTTCAGGACCAGCCTGGGCTACACAGCAAGACTCCTGACTCAGCCTCTGAAGCGCTGGCATGCACCGCCATACCCAGCTTATGTGGTGTTAGAGAATCGAACTCAGGGCTTTGTGCCTGCCAGGTAAGCGGCCTACCTGCTGCACTACTACTCCTCCAGCCACCCAACCTTCTTTTTTTTTTTAACAGTCTCATTCTGTAGCCCAGGCTGGTCCTAAATTCACTACGGAGCCCGGGAGAGCCTCAGATTCAGCAATCCTCCTGTCTCAGCCTCCCAAGTGCTAGGATTATACGCCTGCGCCACCACAGCTTATGTGATGCTGGAGGATGGAACTCAGGTACTTAGCAGCACTTCAGTGCTTCAACTGCTGGACCATTCCTCCAGCACCTGCACCCCCCCCACCACCCTTTTTATTTTAAAACAAGGTCTCACTAAGTTGCCCAGGCTGGGCTGGGACTTGGGATCCTCCTGGCTCAGCCTCTCTTAGTGCTAAGATTCCAAATCTGCACAACCATGTTTGGTCTCCTTTGTTTTCACTTTTTCTGTAGTGAACTCAAGGCCTCCCCCATGCTAGGGAAAACCCTAAGCCACCCCAGCCCGGAAGCCCCAACTCTGACCTTGAGAAAACAGCCTGTCCAAACACAAGCAGCACCATGCTTAGCGCTGCAATGGGGGAGTAGCGCTCACTTCTATCAGTAAACCAGAGCACCCCAAACTAATACCAGCCAGGCAGGCTGTGTGACCTTGGGCAAGTACCTAGCCCTTCTAAGGTTTAAGTTTTCCAATCTGTATTGTAAGGTAAGAATTCCTGGAGGAATGGCACCGCAGTTAAAGCACTTGCCTAGCAAGCACAAGGCCCTCCCTGAGTTTGATTCCCTGGCACGGTGGCACACATCTGTGTAATCCCAGCACTTGGGAGGCTGAGGCAGGCAGATTGTCCTGAGTCCAAGGACAGCTGGACTAGAAGACCAGCCTCAGCCTCCCAAGTAGCTGGGATTACAGAACTACGCCACCACACACCTAGCCTCCTTCCCTGTAGGACTTTCCTGCGTACTTAGGACAGAAGCAAAGGACGGGCTGGAACGCAACCAGAACACTGCCTGCTTAGCATGCACAAGGTCTTGCCTTTTCTTTGAGACAGGGTCTCACTCTGTAGTCCAGGCTCATTCTGAGCTCACTATGCAGCCCACACTGGCCTCAAACCCACAGCAATCCTCCTGCGCCAGCGTCCGAGTGCTGGGATGACAGGCATGTGCCATCACGCTCAGCTCATGTGGAGCTGGGGAATCAAACTCAAGTACTTAGCACTTGCTAGGCAAGCGCTTTAACTGCTGAGCCATTCCTCCAGCCCCAGGCCTGGCCTTCTATCTCCAGCACTGCAAAGAGAAAGAAATGATCTTTTCCTAAATTTAACAATAATTCCTAGCCAAGCCTCATGGCACAGGCCTGTCATCCCAATACTCTGGGAGGCTGAGGCAGAAGATGGCAAGTTCTAGCCCAGCATGGGCAACTTAGTTACTAAAAGAGACTCTCATAATAAGAAAAACGGGCTGGAAATGTGAGTCAGTATGGAAGGTTCTGGGCTTGATCCCCAGCCCCCCCACACACACTCACAGAAAAAAATAATTACTAATGGCTGTTTAGGGTTATAGAACATTTCAATAACCATAAGCCCTGGGAAGCAGCCGCAAGAACAAACAAAATAGGATGTCCCCCAGATCTTTCTGACGTCAGCATGGATTTTACAGGGGACTGGCACATGTCGAGACAAATGCCCAGAAAGGATGGAGTGGGGGTTAGGAAGTGCAGGTGCAGGAGCTGTGTGGCTCCAGGCAGGTGACTCAGACTCTCTGGGCTGCTGTTAACAGCCCTGGGAGAAGGCTGGCACAGCACACAGTGCATGGGCGTGGGGCAGGTAATGGAACGCAGCACCAAGTAGGAGCCATAAGGCAGCCCTCGGTAGAGCCACAGACATGACCAGCCCTCCAGCCCTCTCACAGGACAGGACACGAGTCTCTCCCGAGCCTGGACCCCCTGTGGGTGCTGCAGGGCAGCCCGAGCCACCACGGCTCCTTACCCAGGATGTCCAGCCACTCTTCTGGGGCAGGGGCAGGGGCTGGGGCAGGCTCCATGGAGGCCAGGAACTCTCGGGCTAATGCCCCCGGCTGCTCAGCCTCCTCCACCGCAGAGGGCTGTCCCATATCCTCCAGTGGGGGCAGCTCACTGAGGTCCTCGTCGTCCTCTCCCTCTGCATCCTCAACCCCATCCAGCACCTCAAAGTCCTCAAGTGGCAGGACCCCAGCAGGCGGCGGGGCGGCAGGCTCGGAGGGCTCCTCAGCACAGGAGGCCATGCTGCTGGGAGGGGCAGGAACTGGCCCTGGAGGGACAGGGGGCAAGTGAGGGTTAAGAATCCCACTGTGACCCTCAAACTCTTCTCTGCATCCATTCCTTGCACTGCTAATGGCCTGCTGGGTGATTCAGGAGCCGCAGGCCTCAGTTTCTTCATCTGTACAATGGGTTCCACAACCACCCTGGCTTGACTGAAAGTTATCAACAATCCAAGCATGAAGCTCAAACAGTGTTAGCTATTATTAGAGCAAATTACTATTTAATCAGTAGAAATACCCTAAGAGGGAGGAAAACCTCCCTCCATCTACAAACATGAGACCCAGAGAGGCACAGCCATTTGCCCAAGGTCACAGAGCAAGTCATAAGGGAAGGACTGAAAACTGAGGCCTTTCTCTAAATAAATACTGCAAAGAAAAGGCTGCCAGAATTATTTATCGTTGTGAGGGAAGGGAACAGACAGGGCCTGGGGGAAGCCATCTTTTACAGCCTCTGGGCCAGTACTGGAGGTGCATCTTCACCAGATCTCCCCATCTCTGGCTGTCCTGTCTCCTCAAGAGCTCCCCTCTCCCCAGTGGGCAACCTGTGCCCCAGACACCCCAAGCCTTTTCCCTTCCATACTCTAAGGTCGTCACTTTTACATGGCAGAGACCCCAGCAAGGCTCCCTACGGCTTCTTCCCGGCACCAGGCCTGCTGGGAGTCTCCAGCCATGGTTTACCATCCCAAAGCGACGGCAGGCCTCAAGCTCCGGAGGGACACGGCCGTTTCCCCGACCCATGGGCCCCCTCAGTCCAACGCTCACCTGCCCAGCTTCTTCCGGGATCCCCCACCCCCACGATCCTACACACCTCACCGCCTGGCCTCCCATCCCAAAGGACGGCCTGCAGCCCAGGCCGGCTTCCCCACAGCCCCGTAAACACGCGGGAGTCCCCAGATGCCCCCCGCCCGATGCCGGGACACCGGAGTCTCGAGGACGCCGGGCCTGACTCCCGGCCCATCGCTCACCCGAGCCCCAGACGGCGCACGCCCGACTGACGCCACCAGCCGGGGCCCCCGGCCCCGCACCTCGGGGGCGCGCCTGGCCCTGCGCGTCTGTCAACAACCCCCCCGCCGGTCCCCTCCGCCCGCCGCGCTGTCCTCCGGGTTCCGCGACTCCCGCCCCCCGCCTGGCCCACGGCCCCCACGGCCCCCCGCCCCGCCCATCGGCCGTGACCCCCTCCGAGCCGGCCCCCCCGGGACCGCCCACGCCTCGGCGTAGCCCAAAGGTGCCGACACCCCAGGACACGTGCCTCCGGCTCCGGGACCCCCGCCTGGGGTCCTGCGCCCCCTCCCCGCCCCCAGCCACGGACGCCGCGCCTGGGGAACAGCTCCGGCGCCCAGCCCCGCCTCCGCCGTTCCCATTGGCTGCCGCTGCCGCGGCGCCCACACCCATTCGCTTGCTCACGCGTCCGTCCGGGGCGCAGGCACCTCCCCCTTCCTGCTGTTCTGCGCGGGGCGTTCTTAAAGGGGCCGAAGCCGCCGGGACCCTGGGGGCGGGGCAGGACGGGTGCGGGTTCCGGGGTGGATCTGCGACGCAGGTGTTGGCGGAGCCGGGCGGCCGCGGCGCCGAGTTCACCCTTCCCGTGCGAGCTGTAGGCCTCAACGCCGGCGTGCCAGCGCTCTTACCTCGGAGGCTGGTGCTAATGGGGTTTGCTGGGCTAGGTCTGGTTGGAGGAGTCAGGGCAGATGGGGGGCTGCTGGATCAGCTGTCCTGAAGCCCCACTGCACAAGGCAGTGCCCGGGGCCACGCGGGACACCCCCTTCCGTGTTTTCCGTTTCCCTGAGGATTACCGGATGTATACTGGAGGGGCTCAATAGCGAGAAGTCCCTCCCCTACCAGCTTCTGCCACAGGGCGATAAGGTGCCCGTGGCTCCGTGGCACCCTGATTACACGGGCTTTATGGGTCTTGTTTTGAAGCAAGGTATTTACTACTCATGCGGCTGTCTTAGTCTCTTCCCTACCATTACTGCTTCCAGAACAATCTCGTCATTCTTTTTCTTTGGGTTTGCTAACCAGCCCCCTCTGTCCCTTATGGAGGGATTTCCGGCCCCCCCCCATTACTAGGAGTTGAAGCCAGGGCCTTCCCACTGGGCTACATCCACAGCCTTATTATTTGTTTATTTATCTTTAGAGGCAAGGTCACCCTAAATTACCCACAAAGGGCTTCAACTTGGGAGCCTCCTTCTGCCTCAGTTTCCCAGAATGCTGGGATTACAGGATTTTGCCAACATGCCTCAATCGAACCTCAGTGTTTTTACCTATCTGGACAGCAAGGCCCCTGGCCCAGCCCTCCACACTGTGGCACTGTTGTTCTGGGGTGGAGATGGGACGCTGCAGGAGCTACAGGAAACATCACCCATGAATAATTAAGCAGGAAATAACCAAAGGGCTGGGAACCCCGCGGAGGGGTTGGAGTACTTACTTGCCTAGTGCGCAGCCAAGTGTAACCCCAGCAGGCTGAGGCAGGAGGATTGCCAGGAGTTCAAAGTGAGGCTGGTCTGGAATACAGAGGAAGACTCTGTCTCAAAAATGAACAAACAATGAGGGGAGGAATGGCACAGCACTTAAAGCACTTGCCTTGCAAATGCAAGGCCCTGAGTTCAGTTCCCCAGCACCCTATAAAGTTGTCCATGGTGGCACAGGTCTGTAATCCCAGCACTGGAGAGGCTGAGGCAGGAGGATTGCCATGAGTCCAAGGCCAGCCTGGGCTACACCAGTGAGTTCAGGACCAGCCTGGGCTACAGAGCAACACCCTGTCTCAAAAAAAAAGAAGAAAAAGAAAAAGAAAAATGGCCAGCCTTCCCTTCACAGGTCCTATGCAGGCTAACGTGACCGGCATGTTTCAGCTTCCTAGAAGACATATGCCTGACATCTGGAGATCCCAGCGCTGGTTGTGTAGAATGTCAACTGTCATACCTTCCCAGCGAAATGAAACCTTCACTGTTTCCCACTTGCTGCCTCTTATCCTGGGGTTTCTTGCCTCAGAGTGGACTTTGTTCCTTTATTACAAGGAAACAGTCTCCTGAGGTTCATGTTTGAATTCTCTGTTTGTTTTTTTCCCCTCCTTGGGTAGTGATTCTGGAATGGAACCCAGGACCTGTGTACTAAGCTACACCTTTATTTATTTATTTATTTACTTTTGAGAGAAGGTCTTACTGTGAAGTCTAGGCTGACCCTCAACACTCTGTATAGCCCAGGCTGGTCTTGAACTCATGAGAATCCTCCTGCCTCAGCCTTCTGAGTGCTGGGATTTCGGGCATGCACCAGCATGCTCGTTTATGTGGTATTGGGGAGTTGAATTAACGCCAGGCCTTGCACCTGCTAGGGCCAGTGCTCCAAGTAACTGTAGCCCCTGGTTTTGATTTTTGAGACAGGGTCTTGTTAAGTCCCTGTGTTGCCTGGGCTGTGCTCCCACTTGGGACGCTTCTGGCTCAGTCTCCGGAAGTGCTCGGATTCCAGGTGTCTGTCACCATGCCTGATTCTTGCCTTCTTTGGGACTGGACAGTATGTTTGCTAAGACTCAGAGAGAGAGAGTGTATGTGTTGTGTGCTGGGATTGTACCCAGGGCCCTGCCTTCGCCTCTGGAGTAGCAAGGTCTAGCCTTGACAGCCAACCCAGCTTGCATTTTGTAGGGAAGGAAATAAAGGCACAGAGAAGTCGATGACCCCATTCAAGGTCACAGTGGTGAATGGCATTATGGGCCAGGTCCCTTCCTCCACTGAGTTACTTTCCCAGCTCCAGGTCTCCGACCCAGATATGACAAAAATAACAATGTAGTAACCATTTTGTTGCAACTGTGATGAATCCTGTATGGGACACCAAACTGAAAAAAGAGGCAGGGAACCCACCCAGGGTGGTAGCATGTTGGGGTCTTCAGAGCCCGAGAGCCTCAGCATCTCTGACCTTGGCTGAGTTCTTCCTTACCAAGAAGAAATGTTACTAATTGTAAGTTAAGCCAGGTGTTCTTTAGCTTAAACACGGAACTGCCGATTTAGTTGATTAAGAGGCTAAAAAACAACTGGGCTATTCTATGTTCCTTCCTCTACTCATTCCCTCCCCCTGGGTGACCCCAGGCTGGTTGATGCCTTGCTGATTGGCCCAAGATAGCTTCCTCAGTGTATTTAAGCCCCTGTGCTTCCCAAAATAAACAAGGCTGCGTTCATTGAAACGACTCCCAGAGTGTGTTACTCTGTTGTCTGATCCCTCCTTGGCTGTTCTGGGGGTCCCAGTGAGATGGAGACCCTGACAGTGGCATAGGCCTGTGATCTCCGTGTGCTGGGCAGCTGAGGCAGGAGGATTTCAAGTTCCAGCCCAGTCTGGGCAATTTAGTGAGACCCTGCCTCTCAGTGCTTGCCTAGGAAGCATGAAAACGTGGGCTTGATTCCCCAGCACCACATAGGCCAGGTGTGGGGGTGCATACCTGTAATCCCAGCACTCGGGAGGCTGAGGCAGGAGGGTTGCCTGAGTTCATCTCCAGTGTGAGCTACATAGTGAGGTCAGGACCAGCCGTTACTACAGAGCAAAGCCCTGTCTCAAATAAATAAATAAATAAATAGAGGCTGTAGATATAGATCAGTGGGAAAGTTCTCGGGTTCAATCACCACTACTGCACAAAGAAAGGCTTTCAGGCCTGGCCACAGGGCCTCCGCTGGACCCTGAGGGCCCGGTCTCAGCCTGAGTGTCCTCATCGCTTTGTGTCCTCTCGAGGGCATTCTGGACATGGTAGCACACATCTGTAATCCCAGCACTCGGGAGGCTGAGGCAGGAAGACTGCAGTGTGTGGTCAAGGCCAGACTGGGCTTCATAGTGAGTTCAGGATCAGCCTGGGCTACATAGTGAAAACTCTCTCAAAAGAGGGGGGAGGGTATTGGGAGTGTAGCTCAGTGGTTAAAGCACATGCCTAGCAAGCCAAAGGCCCTGGCTTTAATTTCCTCATGCTACATTAACCAGGCATGGTAGCACACATCTCTAATCCCAGTACTTAGGAGTCTGAAGCAGGAGGATTGTAATGAGTGCAAGGCCAGTTTGGGCTACACAGTGAATTGAGGACCAGCATAGACTGCAGAGTGAGACCTTGCCTCAAAAAAAGCAGGGGTGGGGGGGGGACGGCTGAAGGAATGTCACAGTAGCTAAAGTACCTGCCTAGCATATACAAGCCCTGGGTTCAATTCCCCAGCACCGCATAGTCTGGGTGTAGTGGCACACTTATAATCCCAGCACTTCTGAGGTTGAGGCAGGAGGATTGCTGTGAGTCCAAAGCCAGCCTGGGCTCCATATTGAGTTCACAACCAGCCTGGGCTACAGAATCAAACCCTGTCTCAAAAAAAGGGAAAATTTAAAATTTTAATTTTAATATGAGTTTTTTTGTACGTGTTTTCTTCTTCTTCTTCTTCTTCTTCTTCTTCTTCTTCTTCTTCTTCTTCTTCTTCTTTGAGACAGCGTCTGTCTGTGTAGCCCAGGCTGGTTCTGAACTCACTATGTAGCTCACACTGGCCTTGGACTCACACCAATCCTCCTACCTCAGCCTCCAGAGTGCTAAGATTACAAGCATGTGCCACCACACCCAGTTTATGGGATACTGGGGAATCAAACTCTGGTACTCAGCGCTTGCTAGGCAAGCGATTAACCACCGAGCTATTCCTCCAGCCCCTAGTATGAATTTTGAAGAGGAAAAACCCCATCCAAGTCAGAGCAATGGCACTGGAACCCAGGTCTGTGACAGTGGCTGCTGGCGCCTCCTGTGATGTGGTTTCCAGGTGCTTTCTGCCAATATAGAGATAGATGTGCACATTAACCCAGGTGTTTACACAAACCTGGACGCAGTGTGGCCGTCTCCATACTGGGCTCCTCCCCACGTTTGTGAGGGCCTCCGGGCCCTGCAGAGGCCCCACCCCAACCTTCTGCCCTCGGAGCTCCAAGCTTCCCTTCCAGCCACACATAGTGGCTCCAGGTCACTAGCCCGCACCCAGGCCTGGTGGAGTGTAAACACAAAGGGCGCTGGTTTTCTTGATCCCCAGACACGTGCACACACGCACACGCACACACAAACACACACAGAGCTGGGCCTGTGCTCCTATCAGCATTCTGAGAAGCTGGAGCAGAAAGATTGTAAATTTAAGCCCAGCCTGGGGCCAATTTAGCAACTTAGTGATACACTGTCTCAAATCAAAACTAAAAAAAAAATGGGCTGTGAATAGAGCTCTTTGTTCCCTCCCCAAAACCACACACACACACACACACACACACACACACACACACACACACACACGCACGCACACACAGCTGGCCACTGGGCTGGAGGCCTCTGTCATTAACTGCCAAGCCTCCTGTGTGGCCCCTGCTGATCCCACCTGTCACATGCAGGTCGCTGGGGTACACAGAGCTGCCCAGGACTGGGCCTGCAAGTCTCCCATGGGTGGAAAGAACAGCCTACAGCAGAGCAGAGGCAGGAATTGATTGGCTGCAGATGCCCCTCAGGTCATAGGGGATGTGGGATATAGGCAGGGAGAGCACCCACCTGGGCTGGGAGTGCCCTGTCCTCCTGAGTGCTGTGCTGAGTGTGCCACCTGGGCAGGGTACCCGGAGCCCAGCGTCCAGCATGCCTCGTGTGCCAATCCTGCACTGCCACCCACTGGGACGTGGGACCAGGGTCCCATGCTGTAGGGGGCGAGGGGAGCACCGTCACAGGGTGTGCTGTTGGCTGCCCCACTGCCTTCCCAGCATGTAAGGACTTGGCAGTCTCATCTGTAAGTGACTTCACCCTCAGGCCTTGTGCGTCCTTTGCTCCCCACAGCACCTAAAGCAGCATCTCCCCACACCCAGCTCCCTCCTGCCCGCCCCAGCTGGGCAGGTCGGGAGTCTCTGTGCGGGCCACACCCTGCCTGGCAGATCTCTAGGGTTTGGGTCTGGAATGTCCCCAAAGCCCCATGGATTTGGACATTATGGGATACTGTGTGCTGTTGGCAGGGAAGAACTGGCTGGACGAGGTGATGCCTAGGGCTGTGAGGCTTAACCTGCAGGGACTGTGAGAATTTACTGAGGCGGGAGGCACCCAGGGCAGAGCTTGCAGGTGTGTGTTATTGATTTATGGGCCAGACTGCAGCTTTGTCCTGCCAGGGCTCTGGCCTCCCGGAGTCTGCAGAGATGGCGGCTCCTCCCTCTCCTGGCTTCCTGTCTGCCCAGCTGTGGGGAGCTTTTCTCAGGTCAGGCTTCTTGCTCTGGGTGACAGCACCAGAACACCATGGCCCTACTGCTGCATGCTGGCCGGCGCCCTGCCCAGATGGTCTGTCAAGCCCTCCTGGGTGCCAAGACCTTGAGATCCACATGTATGAAACAACCAAGGTGGGCGGAAACCTTGCCCAGGGCGGAAGGCCCCAGAACTGATTAGGTCCAACACAGCCAACAGCTGGCCGCAGCTTCCTCTGCTGAATGGTGACTACAGCAGCCCTGCCCAGAGGCCAGATGCCCCCTGCTGCTCACCACGCTCAGTGCAGCCGCCGGCAGAGCTCACTAGCCCGGAGACCAGAGAAGGACGCTGGGCACTGGGGAAGGACAACGAAGACAGGGGGACTGTGGCAGGAGCACAAGGGCAGTACCGTTGTCCTTCAGTACGGGGCAGACTGGCCGCAGGTCCTCCATGGGCCCCGAAATCCTTGGGTCCCCAAGTCCTCCCAGAGAGGGTAGAATGACGCACAGAACCCCACAGGCCCTCCCGGGACAGGAAGTCACGTGGAGGTGGCACAGGGCACCCATGGTGATGCACGTGCCGTGGAAATACTTGCCATGCTGGTTCCACGGGAATAGTGAGAGAGATGGGAAATAAAAAGAAGCCAGTTCCTAGAGCCCAGGTCAGAAGCAGTACTCTGCAGCCATGACAGGCAGTGACGTAAGCAAGAGCTATTTAAAAAAAGTTAGACTGGACTGATTAGAGTAAAAGAAAGCTCAGAACAGCACATCAGGGCTTTGGGGGTCACTGTTAAACAGTGCCTGGGAAGAAACTGGCACAGGAGACCGTTGCAGAGCAGAGAGAAAGGCCACTGACCTCCAGAATGGCTCAGGGTAGTGGGCGCACCTCTGAGGGTGTAGAGTCCTGGCCCTGGGGAAGGGCAGCCAGGACAGGCAGGAGTGCTGTGCTGAGGGGTGGCCAAGACACCTCAGAGGTCATCAGGCTGTTAGGTCAAGTGAAGCCCCTCAACACCAGAAACATGGGAAGAAGACAGGGCAACAGGACACCCATGAAATGGCTGAGACCCCAGAAACTAATGTCATGGGCCCAGAAATAGAGGAGCTCATAGGGAAGGAAGTCAAACAGCAAATAAATGAGCTGAAAAACCAGTTTAAACAAAATATTCTCAAAGAAATGCAAGCCTTGGTCAGCAGGCTTAAAGAGGAACTTATTAATCAAATAGTGGTCCTAACGGAGACAAAGCTCACTGAGCATATTGAGGCCACAAATAAAAAGTTGGCTGAGGTAAATAAGGAAATGCAAGATACGAAGAAACATTTTTATAGGGAAGTGAAAAGTCTGAAAAGAAATTTAGATGAAATTCAAGGTATAAGAAATATACATGGTGGCAGGGGAAAACAGCTCACATACTGTGAGGGACCGAATTTCAGACCTGCAGACAAGGTTGAGGAAACAAATGATACGATTAGGCATGACTCCAAAATTAGAAGTAAGCAAAGTAGCTGGATACAACAGCTGACGGATGAATCAAAGAGAACCAATCTCAGAATTATGGGTGTGAGAGAAAGAGTAGAAGACAGCACCAAAGGTATAAAGAATTTATTCATGGCAACAGTGTAAGAAAATTTCCCTAACCTAGGAAAAGAAATTAACTTCCAGTTACAAGAAGCTTATAGAATGCCAAATAATCTCAACCAGCAACGAGACTCACCACGACATATCATAATCAAAACATCAGAAATACAACATAAAAAGAGGATATTAAAAGCAGCAAGAGGAAAACAGACATTACCAAGACAAACCCATTTGAATTCCTGCACATTTCTCAATGCAAACTTTACAGGCCAGGAGAGCCTGAGCAAGATCTTTCAAGCTTTAAAACACAGCAAGTGTCAACCCAGGTTGTTGTATCCAGCAAAATTATCCCTGAAAATTGAAGGCGAATTAAATATTTTTCATGACCAAGAATCCCTAAAGAAATTTGCGACCACTAGCCCAGCACTGCAGAAAATACTTGAAGGAATCTTTAAGAGAAGCACAGAGACAAGCAGCACCAAAAATAGGGAGGAAAAGAAACACCTAAAGAGAAAGTGTAACAAAAAAAAATAGATTTGTGTTTGAATCATTTGATTGGTATCCTAAAACAGTACAAGCTGTCTCATAAAAATCTGTGAATCTTCCCCCATAATTATTATTTTTAATAGTATGTAAGTCTGTAAAGCATAATAATTATATTCAACATGAGGAATTGGTATAAAATCTTTAAAATATGTTTGCATGTAGTTAGGGATGGCTAGGTAGGTAAAATGATAAATCAAATCTGGTAAAATGTTAGTAATTGGTGAAATGTGAGTAAATAATTTATGAAAGCTAAAAAATATCTGAAATACCTAAGCATGCCACTCAGTCTATTGCTCTAAGTGTAGTATACTTAAGTGATATAGATTTAAGGTCATTTATTGTAGCAATTCGGTGTAGACTTAAGCTCGTCTAATGTAGCATGTTTTCTGAATGTGCAAGCATTTACCTTCCAATACTCAGCTAAGGAATATGAAATTTAACTTCCTTTCCTTCTCATGTTTTCTAGCCTTATGAATTTCATCGTTATAGTTCTCATATGAACTGGTGGGTGAGGCCATGTTAAAGAATCTCAACAAAGATATAGTAGGATACAGAAAAAAAGAACTTTCAGCAAATCGTTCCAATAAAGGGCTCTGCTGGATCCAGAGAAGAGGCATCAAGATGTGGCCACTGCAGCCCCGTCTATGGGTGGGAAGCTGAGCTAATAAGCAGTGATTTGAGTGGAGAAGTGAATCAGATGCAGAAGATTAAGTGTATTAATGTCACTTGGTTTCTCTGCTTTGGGAAACCCAGAACACAGGCATTCTATAGGATTAAATGGGAGTGACAGTGGGAGTTATAGGGGGCTGGAGAGGGTGTGGGAGGGCCAAAAATGGGAGGGGATTATAAAGTTGATGTGATACATAGGTGCACAAAATGCTCAAGTTCATTGTAAACATTATGTATCGCATACATATTAATAAAAATGGTGGGAAGAAAAGAGGCCAAAAAGGACTGGAGGAATGGCTCAGCAGTTAAAGTACTTGCCTAGCAAGTGCTACGTCAAGCACTAAATATCCGGGTTCAATTTCCCAGCACCATATAAGCCAGGCATGGTGGTACAGGCCTGTAATCCCAGACTCGGAAGGCTGAGACAGGAGGATTGCCTTGAGTCCAAGGCCAGCCTGAGCTCCATCCTGCGTTCAGGACCAGCCTGGGCTACAGAGCGAGACCCTGTCTCAAAAAATGAGAACCTTCTGTGTAACAGGCAGGCCTGGGGGACCCTGTGGGGCTCAGTCTCTCTGCTATTGTGGACAGTGGGGACCCACAGCAAAGAAATTTGCAGAGAAGCCCCACTGGAACCACCTGGCCACAAGTGTGTGGAGGGGTGGTGGGCAGAGCTTGTGGTCAGAAAAGTTGGTGGTGGGTGGAGTCCATGGGAGCTGAATAAAGACTCTGTGCGGGGAAGGCTTCCTGAAGGAGGGGATGCAGGCACTGAGCATTAATGGATGGCTAGGAGTTCTCCAAGTACATAGGGAAATGAAGGCTAAAAGTACAACAGAGATCAGGAAAGCAAAGCATACATAAAGAGATACCTAGGCAGGGCAGCAGCAGAGGCAGAGAGAGATCTGACAGGGAGCCTGGGAGCCTGGAGTGACTGAATTCAGGAACGTAAGTCTAGGGAGACAGAGTGAGAGAAAAAGACGTGACCCCGAAGATTGGAGATACTCAGAGCAAAACAAGAAAGGAAGCGGCAGGGGGCATCTCTGTGTCCCGTGTGGAGGTGGGGACCTTCTTCCACCCCACGCAGGGTTGTGCAATGCCCTACCCCAGGCCGCAGGGGGGCCCCAGCTCCATCAGGTGCTCTGGGCGGTTCCAGCGCCTCAGCACTACCCGGGGAGCTGTCCGCACCCCGGGTGCTGAACCGAGATGGGTCTTGGCAGCTCCCGACTCTAGCCGGAGAAGAGCTTTGGGCTGCAGCGGACAGGTGCCCCAGCCCAGCAGCCACTGAGCCTACCTCATTAAGCCTACCTGGCAACCCCAGCCCACCGACGACTCTGGGACATGTCGTGGATCTCACTTGGAAGCAGGAGGTGAGGCTGGGGATCAGGAGATCCCTGTGAACCCGGGCTGAATTCCGGATCTACATGAATGCAGCTAGGCGCCTTATTATTATCTGCAGTACTGAGGCTCAAGCCCAGGACCTTTGCACTCGTCTATTTCCCCAGTCCATTCTTTATTTCTGATTTTTTTTTTTTTGAGACAGGGTCTCACTCTGTAGTCCAAGCTGGCCTTGGACTCATTGCAGTCCTCCTGGCTCAGCTTCTGGAGTGCTGGAATTACAGGTGTGCACCACCGTGCCAGGCTTTATGTGTTGCTGGAGAATCAAACTCAGGACCTTGTGTTTTCAAGGCAAGTGCTTTAACCACTGTGTCAGCCCCTTTATTTTTTATTTCAAAAGAGTGTCTCGAAAATTTTCCAGGCTGTGCTCAAACTTAGGATCCTCCTGCCTCTGCCTCCCAAAATGTTAGGATGACAGGCTTGCACCATGGAGCTCACCTCCACAATCGTCTATTCAAGTGTTTGCTTCCTATACTAAAACTGGAACAATACAGAGATTAGCATGGCCCCTGCATCAGGATGATTTGTGATCTCTTCGATATTAAAACAAACAATTGTCTAGTCGAGTTACTAGATCACACTAACTCTGAAAACCACCTTACCCGCTGCTGTTCTTTTTTTTATTTTTGAGACAGGGTCTCCCTCTGTAGCTCAGGCTGGTCCTGAACTCACTATGGAGCCCAGGCTGGCTTTGGACCCAGGGCAATTCCTGTCTCAGGGATTGCAGGCGTGCGCCACCACTCCCAACTTTATAAAGCAAAAAATTATGACCCTGGATGAGTGTGCTTTCCACTCTGCAGAAGAGGGCACAGGGGTCTGGATGAGCGGAAGTCTTGAGGATACAGCTCGCAGGTCTCAGGCTGAGTATCTGTCAAGCGGGACAAGTCTTCCACTTTTTCCTGTTTCCACTGAGCTTTGTGGAGCGCACACTTTGGAAAACTGAGCAGGCGCACAAGTCGCTGTGTGATTGGCTATGCCTAGTGACGCACACTCAAGCAGGAGGACGCAGAGCTCCGCCCCTTCCTGCCGCACCTCCAGCCGCCTGCCGGGGGTAGGGGTACCGCGAGTCGCCGCCACGCACGGTGCGTGGTGACGTGCGGTGGCGCGGACACCATCCCGGAAGCGCGAGCCAGGCTGCCAGATGTTCAGGTGCCGCCGCCCCCGGCGCCGGGGCTGTTTGGGGCGGGCTGCGGGGCGTGGGGAGCCGGGCCGCGCGGGGGTGGGGCGCGCCGCGGGTCGCGTCTGGGCCCTCCTGTTGCGCACAGGCCTCAGTTTCCCCAGCCGCGCGGTGGATGTGCGGGCGTTGCTGCAGGCCGTATCTGGATCCAAATCCGGATTCAGTTGGGGCTGCCTGCGTTCAGACTGCGCCGTGTCACCCGGTGTTGCGCGCGGCAGAGCCCCGCGTGGCCCTGCTCCTGACTCCCTTGACCCGCGCCGTAGGGCTGGGCGTGAGTGTAGACTCGAGCCCCGTCCGCCCCGCGCGCGGTGGTTCTGAGCTTCGCCAGCTGAGTCAAGTGGGCCTGGGCCGAACCGCGGGGTCCCTGTACCCCCTCGCTCCCCCACCTCTGGGATCCCTTGTTTACCTCTGAGACGATTATGTGGGCATCATAGTGGTGACTGAAAATTAAGTGAAATGATTCATCCGGTTAAAATATAAAGCATGTGCTCATGTTCATAGAAGCGTTTGAGACGCTTTTGTTAAAATGCTGACTGCTGTCCCGCCACTTGGGAGGCCGAGGCAGGAGGATTGCGATGAGTTCTAGGCCAGCGTGGGCTACACAGAGCAAGACTCTGTCTCAAAAAAAAAAAGTCTGATTTGTGGGCGGTCTTGGGGATTTTCCTCTTCCGTAGTCTACTCTGAGCTTTGCGTTTTAAATTACTGCCTCCAAATGAAAAAATTAAAAATGACCTGGGGATATAGCTGAGTGTGAAGGCCCCTCTGTTCGATCTCCAATACCACACACTAAAAGGAAAGAATGAAAGTTAACCAACCAGCCAGCTGTGGTGGTGCATATGTAGAATTCCAGCCCTTGGGAGGCTGAGACAGGAGGGTTGCTGTGAGTTTAGGGCCAACCTGAGTTACTTAGTTCAGGGCGACACAGGGGTCTGGATGAGCGGAAGTCTTATCCAGTCTGGACTACAGGCTCGAGTTAATAGTGAGATCCCTTCACAAAATAGAATGGCCCTGAGTCCAATGTCCAGTATTTAAAAAGAGGAATGTCCCCGTCCACTGATCCTTCTGCCTCAGCTCCCAGGTGGCTGAGAGTATAGAGGCCTGCCCAGACACCCAGGCAGAGCTCTACGTTTTGTTATTTATTTAATTTTGAGGCAAGGTCTCACTCTGTAGCCCAGGCTCATCCTGAACTCACTAATCCCAGGCTTGCCTAGGACTCAGCAGTCCTTCTGCCTCAGCCTCCCAAGTGGTAGGGTTATCTTTTTTTTTTTTTTTTTTTTTTGACAGGGTCTTACTCTCTGTAGCCCAGGCTTGTCCTGAATTCACTAGGTAGCCCAGGCTGGCCTTAGACTTGTGGGAATCCTCCTGTATCAGCTTCCTGAGTGCTAGGATTATAGGCAGAAGTCACAACGCCCAGTTTATGTGGTGGTGGGGAATTGAACTCAGGGCCTTGAGCTTGCTAGGCAAGTGCTTTAGTTGCTGAGCTATTCCTCCAGCCCTATCTCCCCCCCCCATCCCCCGCCTTTTTGAGACAGGGTCTCTGCAGCCCAGGCTGGTCCTGAACTCACTATGGAGCCCAGGTTGCCCTTGGACTCGTGGCAGTCCTCGTGTCTCAGCCTTCTGAGTGATGGGATGACGGGTGTGTGCCACCATTCCGGCTTATGTGGTGCTGGGGAATGGAACTTGGGTACTTAGCGCTTAGCGTAAGTGCTTGCTAGGCCAGCTCTTTAACCGCTGAGCCATTCCCCCAGCCCTGTCTTCATTTTCTAAATGAGAAAAGACACAGAGGGTAAAAGGTTCCCCTAAGGTCACATAGGCTTCCTCTCTGTGGGATTCTGTCCTACATATGTTTGGAGCTGAGGTGGTGGCTGCCACCCATCCAGGTCAGCTTTGGATGTGACAGACTAGGGGGTCGTCCTGGGGGCTTCCCAGGGGAGGCGGCTTGGCGTGGGAAGGTTGCCATAAACTTCATAGCCCTCACATTGGGGAGCCCCATTTGCATCTGTGGAGGTCCCAGATCCTGCACCTGGCAGGCCCTAGCTGTTGTCTCTCCCCATGTGACTGTCCTTTGAGCCACAGTGTTTTTGTTTTTTGAGGTTTTGAGGACACAGCCCAGGCCTTTTGCACTCCCTACCCTAATTTATTTACTGATTGGTTGTCCTGGAGATGAGACCTCGGGCTCACTGTGAGATACAAACCCGGGCCCACTTTTTTGTTGTTGGTTTTGAGAGAGAGTCTCACTAAGCTGCCCAGCCTGGACTTGAACTTGTGATCCTCCTGCCGCCACCTCCCAGAGTGCAGGGATGCCAGGCCTGTGCAAGAAAGCCTGGCTCATGTGTTAACCAGTAGGCCTTTCTGCGAGTCACTAGGTGTGTGGACCTAGAGCTGAGCTCTGGCAGGTTTGTAGACTTTTTCTGGGCCCCCATTGCCCGCTTCCTTCATGGCCTGGAAAGCCCCCACTGGGTGGGCTTATCTGCATGCCCCGGGAGCCTGAGAACTGAGGAGCAGTATGCGTCTCTGGGGCCCACAGCCTGGCTGCCACTGCCCCAAATTTCTTTTTCTTTTTTCTTTTTGTAGACAGGGTCTTGCTCTGCAGTCGAGGCTGGTCCTAAACTCACTGTATAGCCCAAGCTGGCCTCAAACCCAAGTCGTCCTCCTGCCTCAGCCTCTCGAGTACTGGGACTTTATTTTCCTTTTTTTTTTTTTTGGTTCAAAATGATTTCCCCCCAACATCTTTATTAATATATATGCGTTACATAATGTTTACAAAGAACTTGAGTATTTTGTGCAAATATATATCACATCAACTTTACAATCCCTTCCCATTTTTGGCCTCCCTTACACCCTCCCCAACCCTCTAACTCCCACTATCACACCCATTTGGTTCTGTAGAATTCCTGTGTTGTGATTTTCCCAAATCAGAGAAACCCTGCAGTACTTAACATATTTAATCTTCTGTGTCTGACTCTTCACTCCATTCACTACTTATTAGCTCAGCTTCCCACCCCTAGAATGGGCTGCTCTGGCCATATCTTGATGCCTCTTCTCAGGGTCCAGCAGAGCCCTTAATTGGGGTAACTTGCCAAAAGTTTCTTTTTTCTGTATCTTACTATATCTTCGTTGAGATTCTTTTTTTTTTTTTTT
>PVKB01007540.1:0-32818 GCA_004027205.1 Ctenodactylus gundi | reverse complement strand
TCAGTGCTCTTGACTTCTGCCCAGGCTGTCTTCATTCTCCAGAGCCTCCATGCAGATGGCATGTTTCCTCTGGGCCAACGTAGGCTTCAAACACTCTCAGTATGAATCAAGATGATAGTGTCTTGAAACATGTGAAATGCCTCATGTCGTGGAACCTGACAGCTAAGCCTTGAATTCCGGTTTTGCTGTGTGCAGGCTGTGCGGCATTAGACATATTATTTAATAAGACCGTAGCTGTTTTTCATGAGTAAAATGGAGACATAAATATTCTGTTCCCTGAAGTGTGTCATTATGCCTGTATGTAGAGTATTAAGTGTACTTTGTGGCACACAGCAATGTTGAAGAAAAACTATTCGTCGCATCTGTTGAAGTGACAAGGCCAATTTTATCCAGTACTACTGTGAAAGGGCATAGGAACTACTGCAACGGAGTTTCACAGAAGAGAAGAGATTGGGGTCAACTTGAAATATAGTCCAGAATCCTGGGAATTCATAGTCAAAGAGCATGGTGGGTAAGAATCTGTGGATGGAAACTTGGCTGAACCAACCTAGCAAGATTCTTCCTGAAAGCAGGCCATATGCCACAGTGACCAGACACTACCTGTGGCACAGTGGAGGATGAAGCACATGAGCTGATGAGGCGGGGAATGTAATGGGATTGTTGCTAAAACTGACCAATGTAAAGTGGACAGGGAGGTCCACGATTTAAGGAGTCGTTGAAAATTCAGAGGACCCTGGTTAAGTTTGATGGTCGTGAGACTGTTAGTCAGACATTCAAAACTGTTAGTTTTTTTTTTTAACAGTCACTGAGACCACTGTCTTTGACTATTCACCTAGTTTTATATTATTTGTTTCTCTAGAATTCCAAGCAAAATTGACCAGACAGTAAACCAGGGGATTTGTGGGCATACTCACCATGTCAACTATGCCAATGTTATTCCAGCCTTGCATGATAGGGAGAAAGGAGATGAACATGGGGATGACCCAGCAGCCGCCCAGCATCAGCGCAATGCGCAAAGGGGTCATCTTGTTCCTGTAAACCAGGGGCTGGCAGCAGATGGCGTAATACCTGGAGAGACAACAGTGTGTGAGACCGCGGCAAGGCCAAGAGCGACAAAGGACAAAGAATAGCAGATGCGAGACGTGTGGGGAGAAAGAGAGGGACAGTCAGGGATGCAGAAATGAGGAAATGTTCAGGAGAGGATGAGTGGGGGGGAAGGAGACAGCAAAAACAAAGGAGAAAGAAAAGATTAACAGAATGCTATGGAACAAAGGGAAGGGTGGATGGTAGAAGAAGGGAAGGAAAAAATGGGAGAAAGAGCAGGGGAAGAAATAAATGATTGATTGTGCAATAACATATGGTAACACAGACCCGCTGAGTTTCACCTAATATAAAAATATTATTTAGCTCACATCTGACTCCTGGGGAAAAGGCAGGGGAGGCAAGCCCTACCACCACTGGGAGTTGGCTTCCATCTCTCTTCACCTTCTGGTGTCAGGAGGAGTTCAACACACCTGAGAGTTTGTCTCAGACACAGTTCCAAAGCTACCTTCGTTCCTAGGTGTTTGGGGGCTTCTGCCCTGCCCACTGGGATGCGGTGTGCAGGCATCTTCAGTCTCTGACTATGTATTGAGGTGACCTATGCTTGTGTTGTCTCAGGTTTGTTCCCTTCCTCTGGGTCACCTGCCTGTACTGAGGTGGTGTATCGCATCAGTCTTCCTTACATCTTGGTCCAAGGATTCTCCTCCCTCCAGCCCTCACCGCCCTATATTAGACTCACCTGAGGCTGCCTCTAAAAGGCAGACCTCCTAAATCAGAGCCTGTGGAAGTGACTTGGACTCTGCTGACCTGTGGCAGCCATTGCTGCTCTTTGGTAAGTATATGTGATTTCCCCCATAGAGACAGAAATACTTCCTGGCCTCCTGAAGTTGTGTGGGTCCAATCAATCAGTCACGAAAAGAATTCACAAGTGTTATTTCTGAGACAGACAATTCAATTGTTTCCCTGATGCCAAGAATGTAAAATTCTGAATATTTTCTGCTCCACCATTTCCTACCCACTGCTTGAGCGCACCCTACCTTGTTATCAGGACTTATCTTCCACCTGAGATTCCCTGCTCACCCATTCTTGAGTTGATGCTTTGCCTGTGGTACCAGCTCTCTCCCACTTCCATGTGGAGAGGCCATCTGCCCCATCGGCTGCTTAGTCTCTAACTCCCAAATTGCTCCTGCAGCTTGTTCTAGCCTTGACAATCACCAGCTCTATGCCCAGGCAAAATTTCTACAGCAGGTCTACCAGCTGCTTTGCTTCAGATAATGTGAAGAGAGGGATAAAAAGACAGAAAAGAGGCTGAGTCTATTCTTTAAGCATTTTATACTACTGAATGATAAGCTGTCCTCTTAATCTTATGGAGCTCACATTGTTAATTTGTCCCACCACTTTTTAAAAAAAATTTAAAGCATAAATAAGACAACAGCAACCATGTTCCTTGCAGAAGGGGTTGTAGGAAAGATGGGGAGAGTAGAATGAGGATAGCCCTAAACAAGGGCATGGCAGTGAACTACCTGAAAATTTACTGTCCCCCAAACCTAACCCTTAATTTTATTCCTTTCATGATTTCCTGGTGGGGGCAGGTTTTTTCCCCATTTAACGTCATTTCTCTTTTCTCTTGGTCCTTTGGGAATGACATCATCTCTGTTGTTGCAGAGAAAGCAAATGGTGGGACTCTAACTTTTCTAAGAAGTGACCTGATTAGATTGTCTTCTGAGTTTCAGCAGAACTCCAGCAGTAGCCTCCTTGCAAGGATAGGTGTGTACTCTTGCTCCTTTGACTGTTGGGTATTCTTGTTTCTTTAGGATTTCATTACTTTTCTGTTCTTTCAATTACATAGATAATCACTGGAAATATCTCCTTTTTGTTAAAGTTGGCATATGGGTTTAATTTTGCTCTCTCTGCCTCACAATATAACTTGAAATTCTTACTGTTGATACCTTGAAATGTGACCTTTACTTGGAAGTACAATATTTAGTGAGGCAGTCAAAAAATGTCACTAAGGTGATCCCTAATCTAATATGCCTGACATCATCACAAAGGAGAAGTTTGGATCCTGAGACAGGTATGCACAGAGGGATGACGTGATAATGTTAAGATGGAGGATTGTAGCCATGAGGTAACGACACATGGAACAGCAAAGATTGGCACCAAAAGCCAGGAAGAAGTAAAGAAGGATCCTGTTCCTAGATTCCATCGGGAGAATCTAAGACTTCTAACCTCTAAGACTGTAAGATAATAAATTCCTTCTGCCTGAAACCATCCAGTTTGTGGTACTTTGCTCTGGGAGAATAATACAGTTATCTAAGTGCAGTCTCTGTTGCTTGAAATCAAATCATTCTGATTTACACAAAGCAGTACAAATGGCTTTAAACACCAGACATGTCTGTCATAGACACATCTTGTTCTAAATACAAATATCTTGTTCCATTCAATACACTTATAGATCACAGCTTAGGTGTGGTAACTTCCCTCAGTTCCTCTAATGAAGGCTATGGAAGGATAGGTGAAGAATGGAGGCTGCTCTTTCCTTGTCCTGTATGTGTTGGCTTTCAAGTTTGGAACCAGGTGTCAAGAAGTTGAATTAAGAGTGAATGTCAGAAATTGTAGCTGGGCCTCCGACGTCACAGAAGTGCAAGAACATCAGAAAAGACAAAGCCAGTCAGATGTGGTGATACAGGCTTATGATCCCAACACTTGGGATGCTGCAATGAGGACTGAAATTTCAAGCCCAGCCTGGGCAATTAATGCCTTAGCAAGACCCTATCTGAAAAATGAAAGAAAGGAAGGAAGGAAAGGAAGGAAGGAAGGGAAGGGAAGGAAAGAAAGAAAAAGAAAGAAAAAAGGAAGGAAGAAAGAGGTTTGAGGGTACAGCTCAGCGTAAAGGCTTAGGTTCAATTCTCAATAAAGGGCAGAATTACGAATCTTACAGGACCAAAGAGCAGTTTGAGGAAACAGGATGTCTTACTTGAGGAGATAAGTATGATTTTGAAAGGATGTTCCTACTTAAAGGATTCTCTTGGGGGAGAAAATGGAATTTTACAGAAGGGGACTTTAGAAGATATAGTTGTAGTGCTACTCACAACATTTTAATAATAGTCTTTTATTTCTAAGTCTTCTCTGGCTAGGGTTATTGCCAGGAACCCATGTCGTGATGAACTCATCTTATTCTGTTGTTGAAATGTTCCATGCTTCTATTTGCATTGCATGAATGACAAGGAGCTGCTGCTACACAGAAATGAATGATGCTGATGTGTTCCTTTCTCAAATTCAACTTTGAGGGGAATGGTATCTATTTAGTCAATCCCTTGTATATTTTTCACATATAACCAGTTTTCTGGGTAATGAATGCCTGAAATAAAGCCACCCTGACAACTCCTTCCCTAGGGGAGGCTGCAGCGATGACCCCTTCCAGAGCCAGCTGTAGCAAGTGACCTCTGCAAGTTACTAGGTGGTTGGACAAGGCTGGTAAAAAATCCTTTCCCTGTCTTTAAACATGAGCAATAAATTAAAAAGAGAAGACTACATTTTCTTTGAATTTAATTTAGGTTGGCCAAATTTCAAGGGTCAGTTTGGGATATACACAAGAAAAAATTGCAAATGGTTTACTTAAATTTTCCCTTCATCTTCTTTAATCTGCTGCTCTTACACTCAACAGGATATGATTTTTAAGTGGCATAAGACAGGAAATATGAAGCTCTTATTTGAGGCTTTAATTAAGGCTCTTACAAGGATTTGGCGCCCTTGAAGGGACAGCCCTAAATAAGTCACCTCATATCCTGTCAAGACCTTTCCTCGTGTCTTTCCAATCTTTACTTTCAAGTATAGCATCTACGAAGGGTAACATCTTCCTGAAGGCTGTACTCAATAATCCTACTTAAATAGATGAAAATTAGTATCGCTGAAAAAATGATTAGAAAAAAGTGAGTTTTAGCATTAACTAAACAGTGAAGCTTCCTTAAAATTCTAATATTTGCTATAAAACAAAGACTGTATAGAAATCTGATAGCTTGCTTTTTAATTGCTATATTTGGTTTATACTGATCTTTTTTATTAGCAAACACACTCACCTGGCACCCTTCAATATGCTCACACCATCTCTAAACAGACGCTGATATTTAAGTTTGCAAATTTTGGGCAACTAGCCAAAACACAAGTACCTATTACTGATTTTCATAACAAAGGCTTTACCGGTATTATCTCATTCAATCCTTACAGCTACTTTGAGAAAGGAACAAAATGCATCTCTTGCACAGATGAGAAAACAGAAACACAGAAAGGAAAGGAATTTGGCTCAGATGCCACAGGTGCTGAAAGCCAGGCCGGCCCTCAGCCCACTCAATGGGACTCAAAGTTCAGGACATAACACCATCACTATCACCTTACCACACTGCCTCTCCAAAGTCCCTAGAGACATATTGTAATGATTTAAAAATCTACCTTAGAAATGTAATATAAACTACTGAATCTCAGGATGCCAAGGACCATAAAATTCCTAAATCCTCACTAATATGCAGTACGTATCCACGGCTGCTTGGATTTTTTACAGCGCAAGTGTTCAACTTTTTGTTTTGCCTGGGTCACTCCAGGTGATAAAAACTAGGCTGGGGCTGTATGTACTACATGACACAGTTAACGTACATAAGTAACTTCACTTCCTTTACTTTGTAACTAAAATAAAATAACATAGACCAGATTTAATAATTAAGTTAGAAAACTAACACATCTGTTTATCAACAAAAAACACGTGTCTTTGTAGGCACACACACATATAGGTAGATGAAAATATTGTTGCTGAAATTACTGTTTTTAGTTGTCAATTTGCATAAGTACATATTCCATCTGATAGGCGTGGGTTTCCACTTAACTGTGTGTGTCAGGCGCAGGTGAGGGGTCAACACAGCACAGGGCCCTTTCCTGCACAGCATTGTCACCTGTGCATTCCACACTTCAGCAGCACACAATCAAGTAATTAAAAATATTGCTGAAAAACATCACGTGAATGTTAACAATTTGGGATCTCATGGTGTTGTGCAGCTGTTCAGAATCACATGAGGCTGTGGGTTGTAGTTGGACTTGCCTGGTCTATAAAGTTTGCACATGAGAATCACTTAATTGAAATACAAAAAGATATCTGCAAGGGATCTCTAGTGTTGAAGGAAGTTCAGGAACTTGTCCTGGACACCTTCAAAGCCATCCTGTGACACCTGCAGCCCACAGACCAGAGGCTGGACAAGATTTGTCTGGGGACTGGAAATTTTCCAAGTTCCTCTACAATGTCCACTAAATGTAAGGGTATCTTGAAGCTAGGAAACTTCCCTCCCTCTAATATTGTCCTTCCAGTTTTATCCTCTGGCTTACCTTAAAATTTTAGTTGCCTAATTCTTTTCTGAAAACCACCTAAAGAGAGCTTTGGCATTCCTCTGAACTCTTACATTCTACAAGTAAAGGTATTTCCAGCGGCTTTCAACATTTGGCAGTGTATGGATACAATTGTCTGTTGCCACAACTGGGAAACAGGTGTTACTGGTATACAGCAGGTAGAGGTTAGGGTTACTGCTTAACACTTACAATACACAGGACAATCCCACAGCAAAGAATTATCTGGTCCTCTGGTTTGTAGTGCTGAAGTTTGGAGTCCCTTGTTTTGGGGAGGTGATTTTAATTGACAGTAGGGGCTAAATTTCCTTATATACTGTGTATGGGATCATTGCTTCTTAAGAGCAAGATGCCACAAGGAGACCAGATCCCTCTAAGGCACCCTATGCAGATGAGAAAAGACCACCGTATCATCATCTTCCACCAAGGCCATCGTAACTTAAAAAAAAAAAAAAAACCTGGCGGATACTGAGAAGCACAGGACAGCTGTGGCCTCCAAGAAGAGTACAATCTTGGACGGGAAGCAGGAAAAGCATACTCACAACTTAACATATAAGTCCCCAAAAAGTGGAGATGGGGTTTTTGTTTACCACTGTATTCCAAAGGCCTAGTACAACAATAGATACAGAGAAGATGGTCATCAGCTAGCTGGTTCAACAGACAGTAAAATTTTAATCACTCTCATTTAAATAAATTCCTTTAAGATAGGGTACTGAGTTCTTGAGAGGTGAACAGTTATAATTACTAGAAGGAAGTGGAAAGGTTTTCTCCAACAAATGCCGTCAACTTATATTTAGGGGGGAATCTCTGAGCAATTGTTTCTAAGCCTTTTCATGTATTAAAATGAACATAAATTGCTAATAAGTGCAGAAGGCCCAAGAATTTTTCAACATGCTGTTAGGTAAAACAATTGCTGGTGGATTGGGGATAACACTTTGAAGCCCTCTGTCTTAGAGGTTTTGAATGCCAGGTTAAAAAAAAGTTTTTAACTGAACAATGCCCATGTCAATCAACACTGCTGCATGTTCTTTCAAAAGAATTTGCCAGAAATTCAACAGAAAGTAACAATGCAAAGGCTAGATGGATGATAGTTAGCCAGTTATATAAGTGTGCCTCATTTTAGGATGCATCATTCTGTGAATTCTGTACCTTTCCATGGGACAGCGTCCATTCTTTTAAAAACACTGAGATAGCATTTAAATTAATGTTCAAATAACAAGTGAGGTTCCACATGGCTATAATGAACTAAAATGTAGCAAGGATATTTACAAACTAACTTCTCATGCAAAATATTTCAAAGTTTTACTCATAAAATTCTATTAAAACATCTCCTTTGGTAGACCAGCTACCAGCTTTCCCAACTACAGCCATGTGCAAATGTGCGATCAAATTGCTTTTAAATGTCTCTGGGGATGCAATTTACTTTGACAACTCTTAGAAGACAGCAGAGACAGCAGTGTATTTTAAGCTCCATGCTAATCTCTTCGCTGCCTCTGCAATTAAGAAATAAGAAAAAGTCTACCTCCTCGCTTCCTACCCCTCCCCCAACCACAGGAAAGGCAGGAGAAGCAGCAGAACAACTTGGAATCCTAGAGTTTCAGAATTGGCAAAGATCTTAGCAGTCATCTTTATTTCTTCATGATTGGATACCGGCTCTCTTTGCCTTAACCACTTGTTAACTCGGTAGTCTTAAGAGTTAGTTGATTATTTTCCAAAGAGAGTGAGGACAAGTATGCCTAACCATTGATTTATTTTGAGGATTGATGAAATCAATCCTTAAGAGAGAGAGAGATAGAGAAGAAAAAGAGTGCTTTATTTGCTAAAAATTCCTATAATTCAACATACTATTGAAATGATCTATAGCTAAATATTTTATATAACATGTTCATAACATCTATAGACTCTACACATATAATATTAACATCTATATATGTGTCAATATGTACATACATAGATATATAGAGAGTTATACACATGCATGTCCATATACACAGTCAGTATAGGTGTGTTTGTTTAATACACACTATGAATAGGTGCAAAGGCATTTTGAAAGTAGGGGCTCTAAGTTTTTTAACAGGTAGCATCTCAGTCACCAAATGGCGCAGTATCTCTGCCGGTAGTTAATTCTAAGAAACAAAAAGTGAGGGAGTTGGTTCCCAAAGGACTATGAGCACTGGAGTTAATTATGTGTAAAATCTAATTATCATAAATTGTTGTTTAAGTCCTTAAGTTTTAGATCCACGGTGATGCATAGCCACATGAGGGGTGTAGGGTAGATATAGTTAGGAGTAACTCTTTGGCAATAGAGCAGAAAGTATTTCAGTCATGGTTTCTGGCAGAACTCTGAATGGAGATACTTATCTTTCTGTTCTCCAGTAATTGGCTTTCTTATGTTGTAATTCCTCTA
Organism: Ctenodactylus gundi; assembly: GCA_004027205.1. Taxonomy (NCBI): domain Eukaryota; kingdom Metazoa; phylum Chordata; class Mammalia; order Rodentia; family Ctenodactylidae; genus Ctenodactylus; species Ctenodactylus gundi. Next base: position 23,982 of record PVKB01007540.1, on the reverse strand, counting down.
GTTCCCCTTTGAGGGACTGAAAAAGAGAGAAAAACAGCAGTAGGTGTAAAAAAAAAGAGAGAGAAGAACTAAAAGCCCCTTCCTGATAATTCCCAGATTTGGCAAACTGCCATTGACCTGGGAGATCAGAGGAAGACCAAGAAGGAATATTAACTGGAAGCCAGGGACGGTAAGTGGGGCCAAGAATGCATCCAGGAGTGGAGGCAGAACCCTGGGATCCAGGAAGGAAAACGGTAGGGGTGAGGAGACAGGGAGGGGAGACTTCTTGCTAGAAACCTGGAGAGAATCAGATGGCAATCTGCAGATTTAGTGCTGCCTGAGTTCCTTTTCTTGCCTTCCTTCATAATAAGGCAGGTTGCAAGAGGGGGGAACACCTGTCTGAAGGGGGCGTCTTCCTGAACTATAAGACTATAAGGGAAAAGATAATTTACCAAAAATGTCACCTGAAAACATCTTGGCAGAAACTTAGACTTGAGGGTTACTGAGTTACGTTTTACAGCCTGGATGATTAAGCAATGGATGTTTCTAGACTCGGCTTAAGTGTCTTACTTCTGGAAAGTTCTCTCCAGATCCCAAAGCAGTAATTGTTTCCCCATCTCTACCCTGACTTATACAGTACTTTTCTATGACAGTGCTTTTATTGCACTAGAATTACTCACTTTCTTCACATTATAGGACTCCGTGTGTGGCAGGGAATGGGTTTTGTCCTACCTAATTTCTGTAAAAACACTTCAAGGAAGCCTTCAGCGTTCTCATTTAAACACAAGGACACAGGGGCTCAGAGTATTTATCCATTTACCCAAGTTCATATGAAGTGTGAACAAAACATATGATGACTGTTTAAATTTTGAAACTACTTACAGTAACAAATACAATGCCACTAATCCTCCTCAGAATATTCCCTTTAGCTTTGAACACTTACCCATCATTCTTCCCACTTTCTAAAGCAATTCTGGAAGTCCTTTTCTGTGTATATCTTTGGTGCCAATGTCATGGCTTCCTCTGTGCCCTGAGCCAATTCAACACATTGACTTTTCATGATTATTTTGACTTAGAGGAAGACCCGGAAGTCGCACGGTGTCGGGTCCCGTGAATGTGGTGGATGATGACACATAATGATGCTTTCGCCAGCCTGCTTATACCATACTGCATACAAAAAGCATCTGATACAACTGGGCCTTAAACCTCAACTGCCAAAATCCCTGCCCTGGTAATTCTGATAAGTAGAATGAAACCAGAACAGTAAGTCCATGTCAGAATAGGAGGGAGACTTTGCCATGCCTGGGGAGCTTTCTGAGCTAAGAACACAGAAAAAATATATAGTTGAAAATGAACCCGGAAGACCTGACATTATTCAGAAATAATAACTAAGAAGCTACTGCAATAAATCAGAAGTCAGAACAAGAAATAAAAGGGATTATTAGGAAGACATTTATAAAATATAGCTTCTATTTGGCACCCAAATGATCGTGGTAGATGAGAAAAAGATGACAACAGAGAATTGCATTTAATTAAGTAAAAGATGACTAATAGAGGCACCTTGATATTTAAAGTGGGAGAAGAAATTAATTTATGATGGAAATTTCCCGTTTTAGCACACTGAATATGAGAAAAAATGCTTAAGGTAAGATATTTAACAGGCAAGTAGAGATAAGGCCTTGCAGCTCAATATAGGATGAAATTGAAGGAGAGACCAAGAGCAGAGGCAGAGCTGACCCCGGATATGGATAATGTCTCCAAATGAATGATGGGAAATTGCCAGGTATTGGCTGAGGACCCACTCCAAGAACACGAGAACATGGGATAGGAGGAGGGCAGGCACGCGAAGAAGCCAGTGCACATTTAGAAAGGAAAACAATTACACAACGCTACTTGTGGCTAACACAACCTGAGCGATTCCTGGGTGCCACAGTCTGGTCTATGTACTTTGCACACACGCACTCACTTATTCCTTATAAACTCGAGGGGAAGGCACTATGACTGCTACGGTTTTACAGATTAGATTAAACCCAGAAAATTTAAGTAACTTTCACAAGATCGCACCATCGATGATTGGTACATCTGGGAGTGAATCCAGGGCGTCTAGCTCCTCGGGTCTTTTTCTAAACCATTTTCCTTATTGAGTGGCCTACGAAGATAACAAACAAACACCACAGCCACATCAAATAACTAAAAGGTAACTATGCTCAACCAAATACATGTGGAGCAGCTACTACACGCCTGTAATAAGAACATAGAAGTGGATGAGGTGGGGCTGATTGTCAAGGAGATTGTATTTCAGGGTGAGACAGGCAAACAGATCAATGATCAAGATGAATTGCTCTGTTGTATCCAAGATTCCACGGGAACTGAGAGACGGAAACAACAAATTCTTAGAAATGAAGCTCCTCAGTCAGGAGAGAGAGTTAACATCTCATCTGCATGTTAATGAAGGGTGGTATTCACCAGAAAAAGAAAGGGAAGTTGAGGCTCAGGTGGCAACACAGAGGAAACACATCAACTCATAGAGTGATAACAGATTACTCATGGTTGGGAGCTCAGGTAAGAAACAGATTGAGGACAAGGTAGGGAAAGATATGTAAGATCATGTTAAGAGTTTAGCTCTTAGCAAATAAGGTATCACCCAAAACCTCTGAGGCTTCCCACATGCTGTTTTCTGGACCTGTTGCTCACTGCGTCTTGCCTCACTGTTCTACGGATCCCACATCATCTGCATCCTCAGCCCCAGCACAGCCTCCTCAAGGCTCCCACCTCCTCCCCAGGGAGGGCACAGGGTGCTCTGAAAGCTTTTGTAGACTTCTCGTTTTATTTCAATGATCAGCATCTTCACTGATTATCTCTTTCCTCTCTCTGTATTTTCCATTAGACCAGAAGATTTGTGATACAGGGATTTTTTTTTTTCTGATAGCTCATTACTGTATTCCCAGTGCTCAGAAGAGCTCCTAGCAATTAGTTAGCACTCCATAAATATTTGATGAAATTAGTACAAAAATAACAGCTCGTAGCCACTGGCATGAAATTCAACTTACCAAATATTACTATTATACTCGAAGTATGAACCTGCCCCTCAAAGGTGTGAGGGAAAAGGAAACTTCCAATATTCTTGTCTTGCAGAAATGTATTCAGTTCTATTGGGGAAAAAATGTAATCTGTGACCTAAGTTCACAATGACTGACACTTTTCATTTATACATTACATAATTGAGCTATCCTCCAAGGAGATAATTAAGAAATGTAGATACACTTATCTCCAGCACAGGATGAAATATGTAAACCTTGGAACCAGATCATTTATTTTTGTAAGTAAATTTATTTAAAAGAAAGCCTATGACTAGAAAAACTGTTGGAGAATTTTGCAGATAAAGCACATCAAGTTTCCGGATGGCTCAGAAGATGACAATTCAGCTGGACAAATACAAAGAGAAGAAACTTAGAAAGTGAAACGAATTCTTTAAATAAAATTGCATTTGATTCCAAACATAGAATAAAACATGGCATGCTCAAAGAAAGGGAATCGGAACGGTTAATTCTGAAGAGTATGCAGACGAGATCAGTGGAAGGACTTAGGGACCAATGGCTTGACAAAGAGAAGACCTAAGGATGACACATCTGTGTTGTTGTAAAAGCTCCAAAAAAATCCTTCAGACAGTCTGAGAGAAGCTGGGATCTGCACTTCCTGACTTCTAACATCCCTCTTTCTAGTAGAAATATGGGCGATCTTCCATGCCATATGCTTCTGATAGACCTGGCAGTCCCGGTGCCTCTCAATCTGCCCAATCACCAAGATATGTCACTGCACACCATGGTGACTGGCCAAGGGGGTCAGCTGTCACTCAATCACCTCAAATTCCACCAACTATGAGTGCTCGGTCACTCAAATAAAGCCAAACAAGGTTCTTCCAAGAGAACTAGCACCTAGGTTTCTTTCCCCGTGGATTTATGTGTTAAGTGGCTTCAGAGTGGTGTCATTTCTGGGTGTGGATATTTTTCTCCTCTGGTGCAAGAACTCAGCTTGAGGATGAATCCAACAAGATATCAGAGATGAGAGACAGAGGAAGGACTAAGAGGCACAAATATAAAGAAACAGACATAGAGAAACAGAGAATGCAAGCTGGAGCAAAGTGCAGAGGAAGCCAGAGTCGGGGAGTTAGAGCACATAGCGTTATTAGAGCTTTGTAAAGAGCCGAGTCCGAAGCCAGACTTTTCATTTAAGTGAACCGATCAATTTAGTTTGTGTCACTTGCTGCCAAGAGAGATCTTACTAATGATCATTCAATGAGCAGGCACGTAATAAAAGTACTTCAAGCAACTCATTGGCATATAGGCAGAGCAAGCGCCCACAAGCTTGTTTATTGAATACACTCAAAGTATATTCCCGTAACAGTCTGCTTATTGCATATAAAATGAGTGACGCTTACAAGGCGTTTCCAGTGGTTTCCTCAGGGTATGTGGCTATGTGGGGACATTTTTGTCTTGTAAAATGATAATATTTTTATAATACTCAGGTATTATTGTTATGGTTTTTTAAATTGTGATGTTTACAAAAAGTCCTGTTAGAGTATGCCAAATGCAAGTTTGTGAACTGGGTCGGTTCAGCCAAGATCAATGTAAGGAAAATCCTCCCTGAGGAGCTGGTGAGGGCTGTCTTAGAGAAAAACTTTAGAGATTTTGTGTAAAAGCAGAGATAAGACACTGGAAAAGTTTCAGGATCCCTGCCTTGCTCAGACCTCAGAGAGGATTCCCAGCACTGGAGTCACTAAGTTCTCAGTCAGTTGAGGAATGTGCCACCCCCAAACACTTTCAGCTAAATGGCTACTGTGGGCACACTGCATATGAAAAGAATAACTTCTAACAACGGGAATTTTGAAGTTTAAGCATGTATTTAGAAACTAGCAGAAGTGGAGGCTTCCAGCCCTAATCCGACTGACCATTCAATGTGGCCGGCAAAGTTCCCTACACATTCCTTTATAACTGGTTGTTAATAGTTTGGTGAAAATCTCTCTCCCTTTCTCCCCCCTTCCTCTCCCCCTCCCAACCACTCCAAATGCCACCAACTAGGAAAGATAGGATATGTACATCTATGTATTTGTTTTACAAAAGTGGAATTATGATAAATACTTAAGTCTGAAATTTGCCTTTTCTCACATAGTATACCAAGGATATCTTTCAACACACTATTTCTCATGGTTTTTAGTGGTTTCATTACATTCTACTTTTAAAAACAGTGTTCTAATATAGCTACTTATTTGTTTTTTCATTTATTGTAAAAATTCAGGTTTTAAGAATTTCAGTGGTACTATAAAGTTTTTGACATTTCACAACTGATAGTGTATGAAGTATTTAATTATGGATCAAAATTATTTTAAGGAGGAAGTGCACTTCTATAAATAGGATTCAATTCTCTAAGCACCAAGAAGCACAATGGACTGAGAATTGTAGTTGGGAAATATTTTACATAATATTTAAGAAGCACTGGCTGCATTCTGCTTTGGTCTAGGAGTCTGTCATCAGGAGGAAATTTGGATTCAAAGTGAGCATTCTGCCCTAGAGATGCATTGCCCTGGTATTAGTCATCCCAGACGACTCGGCCGATCTAAGAAGGCAGACAGGACAGCTTGCCAGGAGTCATGAGGCTAGCAAGGACATCATCACACCTCACTGAGAGCCTTGCTCTGTGCATTCGCCCAGCCTGGCCCAACCCAATTGTGAGATTAAGAGAGACGCAGCAAAATCAGAAGCTAGATGACAAATAGAGCCATACTCTTCCAGATTCACACATGGCCTATCTACAAAGTTCAGGATGAACTTTCCAGACCATTGAGGGTGGGAGGACACTGAACAAATCCAAACAAAATCACTGAGCCCATCTTATAATACTCATGGGATTGAGTTTTGGATCCACTATGAGAGAACGGAATGGAGATTTTGGCAGCACTGTTCACAAGGAGAATGTGCTGTCCATTTCATTTGCTCTATAATATTGTCAAACATCTAATTACTTGTTAATTGTCAATACCCTTATTAAAATGCAAGTTCACTGAGGGCAGGGATGCACGTGACCTGGGCACAGTCTTGTCTTTTTCATAGCTGTAAGTTTCTTCTCATGGGGGGGAGGAGGTGATAAACATTTAAGAAGAAATTATAGAATTGTTCTTAATTATAATTGCACTGAGTGATACCAAGGAAAATAAGGGGTTTGATGGAGTTGGAGAGCACTACAGCAAGGAAAATAAGACTAAGCTAACGTCTAGAAAGAAAGGAAGAAAGAAAGAAAATCACAAGAGAAGAGGAGTGCCTGAAATTCCCAGTCAAATGGAGGAGCCAAGGCCCTGAGCACAGAACACCTGGAAAAAAAAAAAAAAAAGAAGGTCAAGGTGCGGGAGCATAGAGACGAGCTGAGAAGAAGGCATGGAGTGAAGATGAAGACAGATAGAAAATCCTCACTGGAAAAATCCTATAGACCAATAGGATTTAATCCTAATTCTTAATAAAATGAAGAGTAATTGTGAAATTTCAAGTAAGGAGCAAGAGGCTTAGAGTTGCATTTTCAAAAGATGGCCATTTGTTCATGTGAGTGGCAAGTGGACTACAGAACGGTAAAGTTGATTTGAACAGAGCAGCTAGCACGATGACACAGTGATACGTACACAGACGATGTGAGTTCGGATCAGGATGCTAAAGGTGGGAAGAGGCACAGTAAGGTGTATTAAGGAAGGAAGATCAATATGACTCGTCATTATTTAAATTTAGGGAACAAAGACCACATTAAGCATAATGATCTGATTTCTGAACAACGCAGTTGCTGGAGCATCTGTTCACTGAGGAGGTTCAGGCTTGGCACGAAAGATCATGAGTTCGATGAACAGTCCCGAAAAACACTACCATGAGTGCTGCACCCAGTTGGGCCAATGCTATGCCTCAAATGGATCACCCAACAGCTATCCTATAAACAACTGCTTTCCCCCACTTTTTTAGTGACAAGAAAACTGAAACTTACAGACTTTACTAACTTGCTACTATTTTTAGAGTTTAAATCGGCAGAGCTAAAATCCGAACTTAACTCTCTCAATTCTAAAGCAGATGATTTTTAATGGCAAGCCCATGTTGCCTCGTAACAACCCAGTTTAACCCAGAGAATTTTTCATATTTCAGAAGAAAGTAGCATGTGTCTGAAACTCTGAGGCCAGATATTCTTAGTACACCCCCAGATGTTCCCAGAGTTGCCCAGATGTTGGTTCTTATCACACTCCTCCCATCCTTTTATCTTTTCTTCCTCTTGCTTTTGCCCAAATCTCATGGTGTCCTCCAGCTGCCCTACCTCCTCAGCCTTGTTTTCTTCAAATTCCTATCATAATTTCATTCCCACTACTCATTTTATTAGGTATGTTATTCTCTAGGATTTCAATATATTTTTCACTTTCTCACATTTAACTTTCTATAATATAAACGATTATATGTTTTAAGAGTGCTTAGAATAAAAAGATTACCAGCCTGGGCTACAGAGTAAGACCCCATCTCAAAAAAATAAGGTAAAATAAAAAAATTGTCTTAAACAAAATGATAAATATAACTTTCAATCTATGATGTGTGATGGGTCTGGCTGGTGACCAACTGCTCATTTCGACCATTGCATTTATCTCTTGCTCTAGAATGGGCCCACGTCATACATTCAAGTGACTTGGGCACCTTCAAATATGTGTTCTTGGTGGAACACGATAGGACAATTAAAAAAACCATTCTAGCATCAAATCCATAAGCATATGTTCCAGTAGACAGAAGGTGAACAAGCTGCTCTCTCAGTTGGTTCAAGTCCCGACCAACCTCTTCCAGTGTGTGACATTTTCGGGAAACACTATGACTTACTGTTCAAATTTACACATTTTAGATATCCAGTCAACGACTTCCTATTCTTCAGTGAAAGAAATAGTGAACTATCCCAAGGCTAGAAAAACCTAGGTTGGGGAATGCTAAAGAGATGGCGAGTCTATCTCTGGGGATTCTGGTTTCACATAATTTGTGTCCCATGCTTTCTCTATGTACAAACTCCTAAGATAACCACACTACCAGCAGCCTCTTTTCCTGGACTTGTCATTTGCACTCCTTCTTTGTTAATGAGTATAAATAAGCAGGAATTGGGAAGCAGAAAGTGCTCACACAGGTGGTAAGCATGCATCTCCAACCAATGAGGCAGAGATGGAAATCATTAGACCTCCTGAGGTCAAAAAAGGAGAGACAGAACAAAATGACACAACAAGCAGGAAGTGCTAGGCCTGAGTCCCAAACAAAACAACAACAACAAAAACCCAAGCAACTTTTGCAGGTTTTATTATCAGTTTTCACTTTCTGGAAAAATATCTCCACAATGATGTGCATATTCCCGATAGATATATTTTAGATATAGATAAATTTATTGCATCGATATATTTTAGTAAAAGATCAGATGCTATTGTTCCGAACTCATCCCCCTGACCCCCAGGCAGAAGTACTAATCTTTGACATGTGATTAACTTATACTCTTGCGTATGCCATCGGGATAAAACTTAGAGCTCTACAGAAAATTCTAGAAACCCACCTGTGCTGCCTGTCCCCGCACACAGCCACCATCATCAGCAGACAGTTCCTACTTCTACCTGGACTATGAGATCTTTACAGGCTGGTTCCAGGTCTCCCTAATATCTAGACCCGCAGGACCTCAGAACGCTGTCTGTTTTCAAAGTCCCTCCGTGAAGTCTGGAAAGCAAACAAATAGCTGAACTACCAAATCTGTCTCCCTGAGATTCACCAGTTGTAGTAAGAGACACTGCACAAGACTGATCGAGCCACGGCCTCCAGCTCTGAGCTCTGCTCTGAACTCTGCTCTGTCCTTACCGATCCAGAGAAATGCAGCACAGGTGAAAAATCGACGCTGTTGTGAGCAGGACATCTAGAGATGTCCGGACGAGGCAGAACATCTCTCCATAAATCCAGATGTCTTGAACCAGCTCGATGGCTCCAAAGGGCATCACCAGCACCGAAACCAGCAGATCCGCAAAGGCAAGAGACACAATGAAATAATTGGTTTTTATTTTCCTGTGAGTGAAAAGGTACAAAAGAGGAGGCAGGACAAAGGTGGGAGAGAGGACGGGAGAATGGAGCAAAAGCAGCAGAGGAAAGAGAGGCAAGGGAATAAGGAAAGGAGGGGGAAGGAAAAGAAAAGGCACATGTTTAACATTCTGTGAGATTGCTTCCGCTTCTATAGCAAGGTGGAGGAGATCCTCCGGGTCCAGCCTCTCCTGAGTTCCCCAAGCTCACCATGCACTAAAGGCCACGACCTCCTCCCCTTTCAGGCTGCTCTGGCAAGACCTGTGTGTTCCTATATGTACAGCTCCCACCTGAGTATCTACAGAGGGTTATTGTCTTCCAATAATGGCCTTGTCACTCTCGCTGCTCTCCTTGTTGGCCACTCCCACGGAACCCTCCCAAACAGCCATAGGTTCATTTGTGATGTTGGCCACAAGAGCATACTATCACACTTCATTTGTATCATCGCTGGGGCAGCGAAAGTCTGGCTTAGATAGGAAGAGCCCCATGTGCCCAGTCACTCTCAATACAGACTGCATATTAAATCATCTGGTGAATTTTCACTAATCTTCAGGTCCCAGATCTCGAGTTTGGGACCTTAGACTGTCAGCATCGCCCTGATGGCAATCAGATTAAACACAGAATGTGGGCTGTGGGTGTAACTCAGCGATTACATGTTTCTATAGCATATGTGGAGTCCTGGGCTCAATTTCCAGCTATGCTAAAAACACACAAAAAACACAGAATACCTAGTTAACTTTATTTTAACAGTGCATCATTTTTAGTATAAGTATGTCCAAAACAGTTTATGAAACACACTGATAGCATTCAGTAGTACTTTGTAAAGGTATCTGAAGTGATGCTTTGACTACAGCCAGGACAGAGAGTGCGGAACAGATGACCAGAGTTTAATTCCTACATCAGTCACTAGTCAGCCATTCCTTTTTTGAACCATTCACAAAAGTGGAGGTTAGGTTAGATATGCCCTCAACTCTTTAAACAAATCAAACAGGACTTAGGAAAAAATTCTGGCTAGAAGTACACTAAAGTATTTTCTCTGATTATGATGAAGTCGTAGGGCTGTGTACGATCACCTGCTCTCATCTCTGTTTTCAAAAATCATTGCCAAGACTCTGAATCCCACCCCTGTCTCCTCACAGGCTTCTTCTGGCTGCTCACCTGAGCTGCCTGTCCCTGCACACAGCCACCATCACCAGCAGGTTACCCAGGATGGCCATCAGGATGACTGCCGAGAGAAACGTGAGCAGCACGACCTTCTCCACTGACCCGAAGCCCTCCTTGGAACTGGAAGACATGGCACGCAAAACCGTAAGTAGCTGAACAAGAGTGAAGGACACAGGTAAGAAAACTCATCTCGTCCTTGGCCTTCAGGAAGTCACTTTACCATCAACAGCTTCGAGGCCCTGTGTTCCACGGACCTCATACATGCCAGGCTCTGTACCAATCACTTGACACATATCCTGGTTATTAGCTATACACTGGGGTGATGATGATCAGAAAGGTGACCTCACTAGCCTGAGATTGCACAGTTATTCAGAGAACTCATAGCCTCACCGCAGAGACCTTACTCGAGTGTGTACTCACAAAGGTATTTGGCTGATTCCTTTTGCGTATGTAGCCCAAATAGAGTGTATGCTCACGAGGTATGGACCTCAGGTCTTTACACCGTTATATATTCAATGTGCTATTCACATTTACCAGATGAAAGATGGCACTGAATGAATGAATGATGGTAACCAGAATCAGTGTCTGCATAATACAACAGGCTTCTTGTTCACAGTGTCTCATTTCAGCTTATGAGCAAGTTGCTGTCTACATGTGGCTGCCCCCAGGGTGAGAAGATGATGCCTGAAGTTTATTCTTGTAGCTCTTCTACGAGTTTGTTTTGACAGCTTGATCTCAGATTCTGTGATTCTCCAGAAGAGATGGCAGCCAATCAAGAAGCCAATCAGCAAGCCTGGGTACTGTTTCCACTGCCTTGAGCCACACTCCTTTTGGTGCCCAACAATACCTGTTACCATATTTACAGTTCAAATTTATGTTCTTGTCAATTTTAGCATCTTCTCTGATTCTATGAGTGCTTCCTTCCTATGTTCTCCACTAATGAAACCGTAATCTCTGCAGGCTACTGAGAAGCTACAGAAGAAGAGTTTTATTTTTCTCCAGGGCTACAAAATGTTCAGTGTTCTTTTTAATGGAGTTTCAAAAGTTCTTGATTCTCCTGGACCCAAACCCCGCATTTCAGTAAGAAAACTGGTCTATCTGATGTTGCAACACATCCTATGAACTCACCAATGGGAATGCAGGGTCCCAGGAATAAAAAATTATCTGTCTTTACTGAGCTCCTCTAACTTGAAGAATCAAGATGAACACTAAGCTCCAGTTGCAGCAGCCTGGTAAGTCCAGGTTTTGGCCAGTGCAAAACTTCTGCCAGTAGGTAGGCCCAGAAAATAAAGTGCCAAACAAGACAAAGAGCTGGAATAAGGAACAAGTATTATTACAGTCAGAGAATGAGTTGAGAGGTGTGTCTATAGATCGATTGATTGAAATATTTTTAGAGCTGGGATTCAAATGAAAAGAAAATATATTATCATCTAAATTACCCTCCCACACCTGAATTCTAAGTATTAATAGTATGAACGCTGAATCGTGAAAATACAATTTAATGGGAAAAAGGCATAGCAGGGTGGTATGGTCACCAAAACCAAATATCACTTGAAGCCACATCGACTGAGGCGAAGTGTCTAACAATGGAGGCAACAATGGATTTTTTTTTTTTTTTGTACTTCTTAGAGGGTCTGACTCAGAATCCTGCTGAAACTTGTTCACTCCTCAGAGCTCTGGGCTTGATGTGCTCTTTTCCTGAGAGGCTTTTGGAGTGGCTGTCTGGTTCCTGTCATTCAGATCTCAGATTAAATCCAACCCTCATTTAATGTGCCACTACCAACAAACATTTATCATTTTCTTCATAGCGTTTGTTATCTCAGGTGACTTCTTTTATTGATCATGTGTATCATCCTCACCGTTTGACCTTGGTGACTTGTTTCACCACGATTCCATGTGCCTGGCACAATGTCTAGCCTGCAGTATGTGTCATATGTAGGTGTATGTAATATATTGTAAGAACTCTATTATTGGCTGGTTGAGTTCATAATGATGAGGTTTACACTTCAATGTCTTTAAAGATTCGCTGGAAGTATACAGGAGACTTTACATTTAGAAAGTCCCAGAGATAGAACAAAACTAGTTGTATTTATCTAAAAGACTATACTGAGTAGTCTAACAGTAGATTTGCACATTTACTCTCATTGAACAGTATTTTACAGGTGTCTGCTCTATAGTTAGACATTGGACCTCTTAAGGAAATTGCAATATGCAAAACAGAATAAACAGATATGCAAAAAATGTATAAAGTATTGGCTGATAAGTATACTCTATGGCAATATAGGCCAGGAGGGTGAGGAGTCCAGGACTACCAGCCGGGGTGGAGAGTTGGCTATTGCATGGCTGTTGTCAGAGAAGGCTAAGTGGTAAAACTGTCATACCTTATGATGCACAGGTTGTATGATTAAGCATGACTAGTTAGTAGGCTCTAAGCAGAGAACTTAGTTGCATGCTGAAATTTCCCCAGGGGTTTAAAAAAGTGATGATGTCAGGCTCCATCTTGAGACACTGACTTAGTCTGATTTGCAACCTGATATCAGAAATTTTTAAAGCTTCCAAGTGATTCTGTTATGCAACCCAGATTGAAAATCACCGCTAAAGGAAGGCAAGATTTAGCAAGAAGAAACATAACAACTAGGATGGTCTGCAGAGGTTCCTAGTGTACTGAGCTCCCCAGCAGAGAAAGTGTTGAAGAATATCTGGATTCAGTGAAACACAATTTTACATACTAGGATGGCTATCATAAAAACATTGCCTGAAGGAAAAAAAAAACAACAAATGTTTGTATGAATGTGGGGAAGGTTAGAATCTGTGTACATTGTTGGGAGGAATACAAAATGGGGCAGCCATTGTGGAAAACAATTTGACGAGACTCTAAGTTTGATTCCCAGCTCCACTTCCTTCCAAAAAAGAAAAAAAAAAGATAAATAGAAAATGACCATATGATCCAGTAACTCAATCTTAGATATATATGCAAAAAATTGAAAGTAGAGACAAAAATGGATACTTGAACACCAATGCTGACAAGCATCATTCATAAGAATGCAAAGGTGGGAGTCATCCAAATGTCTGTTAACAACTAAGATAAGCATAGAACATGGTATAATACTATGCATCTATAAAGTCCAACAGCACGGAGGCTTTTGCAGGCAAATGGAAGGAACTTGAGAACATCATGCTTAGCGAAGTGAGTCAGAAGCAGAAGGTGAAACATCGAATGGTCTCTCTGATATGAGAGTCCCAGATCACAACTATCTCATGGAACTTAAAACGAAAAGCAAAGTGAACTAGGGGGGTAGGGTGGGGAGGGCTGGAGGGGTGGGTAGGGGAGGGACAAAAGGAGAGTAGAAAAGTCCTTGTCACCTTGACAAGATATGTAGGTGCACAAAATGCTCAACTTCATTGTAAACCTTAAATTTTGTGCTTATACAGATCAATAAAATGGGGAAAAACAATAGGGTTCAATATTATCTTGGTGTAAAAAGGCACGAAGATCTAAAATATGCTGAAATACTGATGTATTCTGAAAATATTACACTAACTGAAATAAATCAGACACAAAGGATGTATACTACATGATTCCACCATCTAAGAACAAAAATGTAGAGTAATAGCTCTCAGGCCTTAGGGATAAAAAGGAATGAGAAATTAGTACATAATAGAACTTCTGTTTTGAATGACAAAAAATTCTGCACACGGGCAATGGCAATAATAGTTTTATGCCACTGTGGATGTATTTAACATTACCAATTTAAAATGGTTATTTTGTGTATTAATGGTAAATTTTTGTATTTTTTGTATTTTATCACAATAAAAACATGGATACCAGGTTGAATAGGGGCAGGCAGGGTTGTGTGATTTTACTTCCCTTTGGTTCTGACTGATGGTTACAATATATTCCTAGAGCATGGGTTCTCTACCTACCACCCCCTCACTATTAACATCATCTTCCCTGCCCTGCCTTTCCTCTCCTAAGGGAAGAAAACAGACTGAGTCTCTATGTAATGAGCATGTCTAGCTCCAGAGAATATATATTTCAAACTAAGTGGGATATCAGGGTCAGAGAGCCCAACCTCAAAGCTATGGGTCATTTGTTGCATGCAGTTAGGACTAGAGATAGCTGAACTTTAAACTGTCAGAAACAAGTACGGTGTAACCATTGAAAGAGATTTTCTAATTAGGTAAACCTGTCTATTGAACTAGATGGGCAGTAGCAATAATTAAAATAAATTAGGAGCCACTTCTCTAAAATCCACATGAGCTCCTTCAGTTGTCCCTGACCTCCTCCAGGAATATTGCCAACTACTGCCAGATGAACCTCAGGGGCCGAAGAGTTACTCACTACACTAAATTGGTTCTTTGAAAGAGATCTTAATGAGAAATTATACTTTTGCTTCTCTTTTGCTTTTTCAGTAAACTTTTGATCATTAATAAGATTCACAAACTTTCTGGCTACGATTGTCATTTTTTCTGTTCTTAATGAAAGAAAGCACAAAAACATTAATTTTGGATAGAAACCAGTTTGTAAATTTAAAATGCAAATAAGTATTTTTATTAATATTAATAACCTATACAGGCACTCTAGAAAAACAAGTCATAGGCTATGCTTTGAACCCACACATATTTTCTTGACAGTCAAGAATATTTTTTTTTGCACTAGTTTTGCTAACAAGCTGTTTAACCTCAATTACTTCTCTGTCCTTTGAAATAGTCATTCTTACCTGTTCAACTTTTTTCTGTGTAATTTTTGATTGGACCCAATATATCATTGTTACAATTAATTATAGCATGTATATGACTTCTTCTTTACTTTTGTAACTTGTCTTGAATAAAGTCCATGACTGCTGAAGCCCATGTAGGAGAGTTTAACTCACAATATTTGCCTCAGTAATGTTTCTCATATATATTCTTACTTTCTTTTTTTCTTTCCTCCTCCTCTTCCTCTTTGTTTTTGTCTTTTTTTTCTTGTAACATAACAGGCTGCACATGCCAGGCAGATGCTCGATCACTGAGCTATATTTCCAGCCCTCATGCTCATGTAAATTGTTTTTTAAAATATCTTTTAAGGTAAAAATAATAGTAGAGTCTATAAATACCATGTCTGTTTTTACTATGACCAGTAACTTTACTTTAGCAATAACATCACTAGGATCTTTCTAAAGCCTATGTCATTTCATTCATTTATACATGTGTGAGTATATATGTATGTATATACACATACATATACATGCATACACACATACACACATATGTTTTTCCATTCATGTTTCTTGAAAAATTTGAACATACGAAGGGACAATGGCCAGACCACACATAACAAGAAAACTAACAAGCTCTACAATAACAAGCCCAGAATGGCAAATATCATATGTGTTCATTGACTACCAGCTTCCCTATTTTCCTCCTACTACTTATTTCCAAGTCAAGGTCAACAGCAGAAGGACAAATAGGCTCCCAGACCAATTACACGCCGTGCCCACTTCTTGCCAGTGCACCTCCCGCTTTCCCACGCTGGCAGCCTCCAATTAGGGTGCAGCTGGAACTTGGAAGCTTTTTTTCCCCTAAAGCTTGTTCACTCCGTTGCCTATCTTTGAGTCTTTGCTAAATGCAAGAGGTGGTCACAGACAGCCATGTTCTAAATGCCACACTTATTTAAAAATCTAAAATTTCCAAATGAGGCAAAAATTTTTCTAGAGGAAAAAATATAATTTGCTTAATGTTACATTGGGTTCTTTAACAAAGACTTCGGGTCTTTTAAATTTGAATAGTAGTTTCACTCTTAATGCTTTGTTTCCACCGAAAGGTGGAACTAGATTATTTGTATAGATTTATTTTGATAATAAGAAGGAATACAATAGCATTAGCTCCAGCTCACAACTAGTGTCAGAAATGCCTGGAGCCACCCATACAGTTTCTAACTTAGCACATTAGTGGGAGAGCCCACATTTTTTATTTTTGATAATGCAAAAACGCTGATGCTGCCTGTCTAGGAATTGGACTTTGAACATCACTGACTTGGTGTCTTAGTTACTTATTTATTGCTGGGATACACTGACACCCAT
Organism: Ctenodactylus gundi; assembly: GCA_004027205.1. Taxonomy (NCBI): domain Eukaryota; kingdom Metazoa; phylum Chordata; class Mammalia; order Rodentia; family Ctenodactylidae; genus Ctenodactylus; species Ctenodactylus gundi. The sequence continues at coordinate 7,676 of PVKB01007540.1, read as the reverse complement.
ACAGGGGAAAGGTTTGTCTTAGCCCACAGTTCCAGAAGGTCTCAGTCCATTCATGAGTAGGTGACAATGGCAGAAGCACATGCTGCTGTTCTAATCAGAGAAAAACAGTGCACAACATGGGAACAGGAAGCTGAGAGAGTGAGAAAGGGAGGAGCTAGCGATATCCTTCCGGGTCGTGCCCCAGGAATGTGCCCCTCCAACCTAGGCCCCATGTCCTAGCAATACATGAAATCCATAATAATTCACAACGTCCAAGTACATGAAGTTTTTGAGAGACATTCCAGATCCAAACCTTAGCCGTAAAGAATGCCCTGACTCTCAGTCCTCTCCACCTCGTTTCCAGTGATGCCACGTGGCTCCTCAGTTTGGAGTTCTGGCTGGAAGTGGGGAGGTTCCGATGATTTATTGATCATCTACTAAATGACAAATAATGCACTAAAAAGATTTCCTTATCTTCACAATTATCAAGCTATCTGACAGTGAGATGCTCCTTTTCAGAAGGGTCTGATATGCCTCATGGTTCAGAGACAATATCCTGTCACTCTGCAGAGGCAGAGCTGGAATTTAGATCCCCACATTCTGATTCCAAGTCTGGTGCTATTTCCATTAACTTTTAAACATACTAATTTGGAACTACATACGTTTCCTTTTAAAAAAACATGTAGTAAAGGTTTAGTTTTTGTCTAGAAACTTGAGATTCAGGATGTTGTTGATAGTTTAATATGTCTTGTGAAAACATGCTGGTTACATGGAATGATGGGAAGGAGGACTAAGTCCTACTGATGCTGATCGCACCGAATGGAATTTCCATGCGATGTTTCATTGGTTCTTTAAGAACTCTGTAGATAAGGAAGGAGAGTGTAGGGGCTTTGCATAGCTGGTGAAGGTTAGGTAATTTTGAACTGCAAACGTGTTCAGCAAAATTCTTGTACCAAGATCTCAATATTAGAGTTTTTGAGGACCCAGAGATGACACACACCAGGTATGAGAAACACTTCAAAGAGAATCTGTCTGTATAGAACATAATGGAGTTAAAAGCTGCAAAAAAAAAAAAAAAAAAAAAAAAAAAAAAAAAAAAAAAAAAAAAAAAAAAAAAAAAAAAAAAAAAAAAAAAAAAAAAAAAAAAAAAAAAAAAAAAAAAAAAAAAAAAAAAAAAAAAAGAATACCAAGATCAAAGACAAGGTACTCTGAGGCCATACCTCAATGTAAAGCTTGACCAGAACAGATGTGTGACATCCACATCTGGGGAGGTCCTTACTACCACATAGCAGGTTATACACTGAGAGTTTCTTTCTTTCTGGATATGAGATGCTAAAAAGTAATTCCCATACGTTAGATCTTAGAGGTGGATTTCACTTTAAGAAAACTCATTCTTTCAAAACTAAAACTGAGCTATTTCAGAAATATCAATAGTTTCATTTTTTTCTTTACATTGGTATGTGGATTCCAAATAGGGTCCAGTTTGGTTTGCAAACATTTCTTCCTACACAATTGTTCAGGAACATACACACCAGGAATGAAAATGTCTTTTTCTTTTACATTAAAACTCATGCTTGTTTTTAGGTGTTGGCTGATCATTTCCTTGAAGTTATTCCTGTAGTGATAAGAAATTCAGTGCAGGGAAAACATGTGGGCCACAGGTAGCCTCTCCCCTGGGATCAATCATTTACCCAAAGATAAACACCCAAAGGACAGCTGAATCTCCCATACTATCACAGCGACCTGCTGCAGTTTGTGGTAGACCTGTGCTGCTGTTGGCTTCCTACTGACCTTCCAGGGCTTCGAACTCTGCACATTCAACCAAAGTCTGGGGTTGCTGTTGTAAAGCTTATGATTTCTCTGCTCAGCCCTGCCTCTGGCAATAGAAAAATCCCACGTCCAGAAGAAGGAAGAAACTCCTTCATGTCACTCTGCTGCATGTGTAAACAAACAATGGCTGGCAGGCCAAATTCAGCCAACTGCATTTGTGTAAATAAAGTCTCCCTGGAACGCAGCCATACTCAGTCATTTCTGTGTTTTTATAGCTGCTTTCACACTGTGCAGGCAGAATTGAGAAACTACAATAGGAACTACACGGCCAGCTAAGTTAAAGCAATTTGGTTTCGAGCTTGATGAATACAATATTGAAATCTGCTGCTCTTTTGGAATTTTTTGGCCTAAGCAAGAATACGTTATAAATACACTAAGTCCAAAAGAGCACACTAAGAGAAGGCTCTTTCTTTCCTTATTCTTTTTTTTTAATAGGCTGAACTCACTGTCCACTGGGTGCTAGCCTCAAACTCACAGCAATCCTCCTGCCTCAGCTTCCTGAGTGCTAGGATTACAGGAATGTACCCCCATACCTAGCTTGCATGATGTTGGGAATTGAACCCAGGGCCTTCTGCTTGCTAGGCAAGTGCTTTAACCATTGTACCATTCCTCTAGTCCCCGATAGGGGGCTCTTTTGTTGAGAGCTATTCATTCCTCTGACTTTTCTAAGTGGAAAACAACATTACCGTCAATAACAAAGCAAAACACTAACCGTCTTACTCAATTTTTCTTTTTTTTTCACCTAAAATATCATCTACTTTGAGTCTATCCTTTTTTAGCCTCTACTCTTAACATTTTTATTACTGTGTATTTGTGATATGCAGTAGTTTCATTAAACTTGAGGAATTTGTACACCTGAATATAACATCAATGTCACATTCGCACCCCTCTCCCTTTCCGTTCCTCTTATAACCTGCTTCATTCTTTCTCCCTTTTCACAAATCGATCTATTATCTCCCCGCTTTCTTCCATCTCTACTGTTAGGCTCTATTATGTGTTTGTACTTTGGATTCTCTTCTTAAAGCTCTTCATTAAATAGCAAACCTTTTTTTTTTTTAGCTTTTCAGACTGACAATCTGTAGTTATTCTTTCCAAATTTTCTCTTTCTCTACTTCAGCAATATTTCTAGCTCTGCCACTAAAACAGCTCCTTTGACCCTTTAACCAATGCCCCTGCTGTTTTCTTTCTAGTTTCAAATGTATCCTGTGTCACCTGGACGGTTTCTAAGGCTTCCCAGCCCATGTCCCTGCTTCCATTATTTCCTTCATATACTCTACCAGACAGAATGAGCCTTGTAAAATACTCAGGCTAGAACATGACACTTCTATACTCACTGCTGTTAAAATGGCATGGCACCCCACCAGAGCAGTAACCACAGCCCTTACGATGGCCTGGAGGATCTTACAAAGCTGGCTCTTGGCTGTTTTTGTGATTTCAGACTTACACACACTCCTTGTTCCACGTTGCACCAGCTATAGAGTCTCCCAGGTTCCTCACTGTTCCAATTTGGGCCAACCAGTTTCTGACCTCAGGGCTTCTCACATGATGCTGCCTCTACCTGAATCACTGGATCTCACTATCCACAGGTATCTAAACAGCTCACTCTCTCACTTCATTTAGACCTCTGCTTAGAGTCACCTCTGCAGAGACGATGTTCCTGACCACACGCATCTCCATCTCTCCTCCCCTGTTCAGTGCTATTTTCATATCTGCTGCCTGGTGTGTCCCCTCCACACATACCAGATGACTGCACTGTGAGATAACCGAAAGCAGGAACCTGGCCAGCTTTGTCTACTGATGCATTGCTAGCACATGAAAGAGCAACTGGTGTGTATTAGTCATAAAATGTATTTGTGGAATGAATTAATGAATGAGCCATCTCTTAATTAATTATTCTGTCTTGATAGTCCCTCTTTCCCAACCATCCCCACAACTGAAGCCAAAATACGCGTGTGCATGTGTTTTCCTGCAGAAAAGAAGTATCTCCCTTTATTCACAATCTTCCAACGTCCTCACTTTGTGCGTTTGGTAAAATGCCAACTTCAGACCTTTTGAACTGGATCCCTGATTCTCTCTCTAGATTTCTTTTCAATTCTGCCCCCTAATCAACTTTATCATAGAAAATTGCCCAAATTCTTATTCCCATTCAGGAGGAAGACACGCACACATTTGTCACCCCCTTTCTATTTTAAGCCTTATCTGTGAAGCCTTTGCGTGGCCTTTGGCCTATTCTCTAGGAAACCATACATGTCCCCAATATTATTCTCTTCCTATACAGAGAACCCATAATCACAGAGTATAGTTTTATTACATTGTTTTCAATTGTTCCTTACATTTACAGCCACACTTAACTATTCATGTTGATATCAGGAATATCCGGCTCAACAAATATATATAAACAAGAAAAAAAAAAGATGTACAAACAAGTCTTTGCCTGACTCTAGTAATCAACACCAATACTTGTTTTTTAGCCAACCTAGGTGGCGCTCACCTATAACACCAGCTATTTAGGAGGCTGAGGAAGGAGGATCAGAAGTTCAAGGCCTCCTGAGCAATTTAGTGAGATCTTATCTCAAAATAAAAACATAAAAAAGAGATGACAATGTAGCTCAGTGTGTATTGCTGGACTCAACTCCCAGTATCACACACCCCGTCCCACCACCCCACACACGTACACACACACATCTTCTTCAGCTCACTGGTTCTATTTAGTCTGTGTCTAAACCAGCTCCTGAATCAGGTGCATGCTGACCACCAATCATCTGCTTGAGTTACAGCTCACGGGTGTTGACATAACATGCAGTCATCTGAATAGCTAACTAATTTCTCCAGAGACTGTCATCAAAAGCCTTTTCCAGGTCGTATACTGGAAGCTGGCAATACTGAAAAACTCACTTTCTTGTCGTATTCTGGATGCTAAAGTTGTCATGAGGATTTGAAAAACACGCATAAACCCCTCAGGCTGTTGTCCTGCACGTGGCACATACTCTATGAATGGTCGCTGCCGCTGTTCGTTTCTTCTGCTCATTTCCGATATAGACGAACGGCGTTCACAGAGCAAGAACCTCAGCCTGTCCAACAACTGGCCATTACGCCAGAAGGGTGCAGTCCGGCTCGGGGCTGCTGAAATAGCAAGTGGAGATGGCATGCGGCGCCACGGGACGGTGAGGAAGGATGAGCTGGGGCTTATTGAGACATGACTGGTAGGAAGGCAAGTGTGACTAAGCAGATAAGAAAATATGTGCCGAGGATTCAGCGAGGAGGGTGGAGTCGAGAGGCGGTGCGCAGGTAAAAGGGGGAAGAACTTTGGGGCACACGGAACTACTAGAAACAAAAGAGAAGTTGGGTGCATCCAATATCTCAAGGGAGCACAGGGATTTTGGAGAAAAAGCCCCTGCGTTCCAGTGCACCGTCAGTACGGCACCTACATGTGCCACCAAACACACAATGCAAAAGAGAAGGCTGGAGGGAGAGGCATGGAGGAAGGCAGGCGGACCATAATGGTAGTTTGCCCAAGGACGGGCAGATCAAAGTTCTACCTGGGCCAGGCCCTCCACCCGCCTCTCCTGCTCTGTGCTATTAAGCGTCTCTAAAGGCAAACACAGGGTCACGTAAAATGGGCTCATTTAGAAATGCCTGCTGTGGTATCACAACCGGGCCAAACTATGAATGGCTCTTAGCACATCAGGACGATGATTGCGACAAGCATCAAAAGAATCTTTAAAAAAATTTCAAGCTCCCAATATTACATTTTTAAGAATGCATCCTTAATAAATAAATTATTAGAGCTGTTCTTAAAGATTTATGTGCACTATTACAGCCATGTTGACTATAGTTGGGAAAATTAGAAACAACCCACATGTCTAGAAATGTGTATTGGTTACATAAAAAATTTTCATCACCATTAGAATCCAGGTTTGAAAAGAATGCTTCATGATGGGAAACTTTTCAAAAATACGATCAGAGCTCCAAGCAGAGATGACACAGTACAACACACGTTCTGCCTTCCGTGAAAATGGATATTTACAGGGGGCTCGGGAAACAATCTATGAGACAGTAAGATTGTGAAACTTTCCTTAAAACCGAAAAAAAAAGAAAGAAAGAAAAAAGAAGACGGATAAATAGGTGGTTGTCTTGTCCTCTACTCCAAGAAGATAACGAAGATTCGTGTTTGAGTTTTCAGCAACAGAGTTGTTCAAGTTGCAGCTCTTACCTAAAGCAGCAAGTCCTGGCACCAGAGGGAAAAAAAATTGCCTGACCTAAACCTAGAAAGAGCCAAGCAGGGCAGGAGGAAGTGTTAAGGAGCTGTGGCTTCAGAAGGCAGGGCTTTGAGGATTTCAAAAACAAGACGGAACTCCACACTCGTTCTCAGTGCCCTTACACACAGCCCACGAGGGTGGAAATCCCCCGTGTCCGGCTGACACGGAAGCAGCAGAGCCTCTCATCCTTGGAGGACCAGGTAGAGGCAGTGATAATCTGTGTGGACTTAAAGGTAAAGGGTCCGACGGACGAATGCAGTCACAAGATGTCTGAGAAAAATGTCCACCTGAGATCCATTTTGAGGAGTTCATTAAAAATTTAATAAATTTAGAGATTAAAAAATCCCCATAGCATCAGAATATTTAGAATAAAATTTAAATAGAGGCCCAATACATGTATGTCATGGAATTATAAGTGCATATATATGTGTACATAGGTAAGTAATTTTCTACTTATACATACATGTTTGTACAGGTAAACAATATAATACCTAGTATTTCTATTCTCTATAGGACTCTTAGACTATGTATAACCTATATATTAAAATTACATGTACTCAAGCTAGTTACTTCCATATAATGTTTTTCCAGAGAAATTTGAAATTATTTTTCACATTTTCCACAATCTATCACATGAACCTATATTATATTCCCATTTTACAAGTTATTTTTGCAAAATGCAACGCCTATATCTAGCTGTGCTCATAAAATTGTCTCCATAAGTACATGAAATCTGCAAGTATTGTTTCTCCAACCAGTTATTATCTTGCTAATTAGTGCTCTTGATGTTAAAAAGTTTTTTTTTTAACTGAAAATGTAGCTATAAGCTTTGCAGCTCAAAGGAATAGTCTTGCTGTTTGTTCTTCTTCCCAAAGCTGCTATGAAAAATAACTTTAATATTTTTTACAAATGCTTCTTCCCTTGTGTGAATATTTTAGAGTTTATAACTTCAACTTTTTCCTGAATCTGACTGCTTCTCATCTGTGGTGCAATTAATATTAGCCTAAGCCACCATCATCTCTAATTTACTTCTTAAACAAACTTCACTTTTTAAAAGAAAAAATGGTCTTCAATTTTCAGCATCTCTAGCCTACTCCCCACATAAAACCAGAGCTACCTCTGAAGTCTAAGGCCGACAATGTGGATTTCCTGCTCTAAATTCTTCAGTGGCGTCCCAACCCATGCAGAAGATCCTAAGGTCCTATCATGGCATCTAAGGATCTACAGGATCTAGCACCTGCTGTCCCGTCCACCTCCCATGTTTTCTGTTCCGCTCCATCCACCTAGTTCTCCAATATGTGAAGCGCCTTATGATCTTTGCAATTTTTTTCCACCAATATTCACCCATCGACTCGATAATCCACTGGGTCTCCTCCTTCCTCTTTGCTTTCATTATGTCTTTGCTAAAAGTTGGCCTCATCGAAGGCGTGTTCCCAACTATTCTAACTACTGAACCATGTTTTGTCATTCTCAATTTCTCTATGCAGCCTTGATTTACTCATGTTATTTATCTAACGTATTGCACATTTCTTTGGTTTTTTTTATGTCCATTGTCTGCCTCCTCCCTATACAGCATTAGATTGTAAGTGCTAAAAAGCAGAGACTTTG
>PVKB01007539.1:7219-32923 GCA_004027205.1 Ctenodactylus gundi | reverse complement strand
TGAAGAAATTTGTAGGTATTTTGATAAGAATTGCATTGAATCTATACATCAGTTCAGGTAGTGTAGTAATTTTGACTATATTTATTTTGCCTATTGAAGACCAGGGGATGCCTTTCCATTTTCTAATGTCTCCTATAACTTCTTTCCTCTATGTAATGTAGCTTTCTTTATATAGGTCATTCACATCCTGTGTTAGGTATACTGCCAGGTATTTAATATTTTGCTGAGCTATTGAGAATGGAATTGTTTTTCTGAGTTCTTGCTCAGTAAGTTCATTGTTAGTGTAGAGAAAAGCTATTGATTGTTTTTAGTGTTAATTTTGTAGCCTGTGACTTAGCTAAATGTTTTTATTATTTGCAGGAGTTTTGTAGTGGAGTTTTTAGGGTCTTCCATGTAGATAATCATATCAACTGCAAATAAGGAGAGTTTGATCTCCTCCTTTCCGATGCAGATTCCCTTTATTTCATTTTCTTGTCTGATTGCTATGGCCAGTGTTTCAAGGACTATGTGAAAAAGAGTGGTGAAAGTGGGCAGCCTTGTCTTGTTCCTGATTTGAGAGGGAACAATTTCAATTTTTCTCCATTTACTTTGATATTTGCAGTGGGCTTAGCATATATGGCTTCTATGAATTTAAGTAGGGCTCTTCTATACCTATTTTTCTCAGTATTTTTGTCATGAAAGGGTGCTGGTTTTTGTCAAAGGCTTTTTTTTGCATGAATAGAAATGACCATGTGGTTTTTGTTTTCGCTTTTGTTGATATGGTGTATTACATTGATTGATTTACCTATGTTGAACCAACATTGCATCTCAGGGATGAAGCCCACTTGATCATGGTATATGATCTTTCTGATTACTTATTGGATTCTGTTTGCCAGAATCTTATTGAGGATTTTTGCATCTATATTTATTAAGGATATTGGTCTGTAATTTTCCATCCCAGTTAAGTCTTTGTCTGGTTTTGGGACTAGGGGGATGCTAGCTTCAAGAAATGAGTCTCGTAGTATTCCTTCTCTTTCTACTTTACGAAATAGTTTGAGGAGGATTGGAGTTAGTTCTTCCCTAAAGTACTGAATAAATTCTGCTGTGAGTCCATCTGGGCCTTGACTTTTATTTGTAGGTAGAGCTTTTATTACTACTTCAATTTCTGTGTGCGTTATGGGGTTGTTCAAGGTTTTTATGTCTTCCTCCTTTAATTTTGGAATTTATATGTATCTAGAAAGTCATTCATTTCTTCCCAGTTCTCAAATTTGTTAGAATATAGGTGTCCAAAGTAATTTCTTATAATATTCTGAATTTCTGCAGAGTCTGTTGTAACTTCACCCTTTTCGTTTCTAAGTGTGCTAATCTGTGCCTTTTCTTTCCTTTTCTTGATGAGGTTGACAAAAGGTTTGTCGATTTTATTAATTCTTTCAAAGAACCAGCTCTTTGACTCATTGATCTTTTTTATTGTCTTTTTAATTTCAATCTCATTTGTTTCAGATCTGATCTTTATAATTTCTTCTCTTCTACTGCCTTTTGGGTAAAGTTGTTCTTGTTTCTCTAGGTCCTTAAGTTGCATCATTAGCGAATTTATTTGTGACTGTTCTGTTCTTTTGATGTGTGCATTTATGGCTATGAATTTTCCTCTAAGGACTGCTTTCATTGTGTCCCACAGATTTTGATATGATGTATTTCCATCATCATTTAACTCTATAAAGTTTTTTATTTCTTCTCTGATTTCCTCCGTGACCCGTTGTGTGGTCAGTAGTAAATTGTTAACTCTCCGTGTATTTGTGTATTTTCTTCTGTTTCTGCTGCTTTTAAGTTCCAGTTTTATTCCACTATGGTCTGAGAATATGCAAGGAATTATTTCTATCCCTTTGTACTTGTTTAAGCATGACTTATGTCCTAGGACATAGTCTATTTTAGAAAATATTCTGCATGATGCTGAGAAGAGCGTGAAATCAGTTGATGTTGGGTGGAAAACTCTGTAAATATCTGTTATGTCCAAGTTTTCTATAGTTTATTTCAGCAGTTGTATATCTGTGTGGATTTTTTGCCTGGTTAATCTTTCTATTTGTGATAAAGGAGTATTAAAGTCCCCTATGATAATTATATTGGGGCTATGTATCCTTTCAGATCTAGTGATTTTTGGTTTACATAATTGGGTGCTCTAGAGTTGGGGGCAATATATTGATAACTGTGATTTCTTCCTGTTCTAGTGTTCCTTTAACCAGTATATAATGGCCATCTTTGTCTTTCTTCGCCTGTTTTGCTTTGAAATTTGATGAGTCTGAGATTAATATAGCTACCCCTGCTTGTTTTCTGGGACCTGTTGCATGAAACATTGAATTTCTACCTTTTATTTTCAGTCTATGAGTTTCCTTGTGGATGAAGTGTGTCTCTTGCAGGCAGCAAATTGTGGGTTTCTGTTTTTTGATCCAGTCAGCTAGTCTATGCCTTTTAATAGGTGAGTTGGGGCTGTTCACATTTAGGATATTCATTGAGGTATGTTTGGTGTGTCCTGCCATCATTGTAGTTTTTCCACTTTGTTTATTGTCTTTATTTTTTGTCAGCTTATTCTCCTCTAGCTTTTGTCTTTTTTTCTCTGGGTTAATTGTGTTGCTCGCCTCTCTTTCGCTATCCAAGCTTTTTTGAGAATTCTCTGCAGTGATGGCTTAGTGGCTGCAAATTTCTTTAACCTTTCTATATCATGGAGGATTTTAATTTCTTCCTCTAGTTTAAACGATGGTTTTGCTGGATATAATAGTCTTGGTTGGAATTTGTGTTCTTTTAGTGTTTGAATGACTTTGCTCCATGATCTCCTGGCTTTTAGAGTTTGGGTTGAGAAGTCTGCAGTTATCCTGTTTCACTTATCTTTGCAGGTCACCTTCTGCTTTTCTCTTACTGCTTTCAGAATTCTCTCTTTGTGTTGGGTTTCTAGTAATTTAATTATGATGTGTCATGGTGAGGATCTCTTCTTATCGATATTGTTTGCTGTTTTATATGCATGTAGTAGCTCAATATTCATTTCTCTTCTTAGATTTGTGGCATTTTCTTCCATAATTTCCTTGAACATGACTCTTAATCCTTTTGTTTTGTCCTTGGTCTTCTCTTGGACTCCCATAATTCTGAAGTTGTTTCTCTTTGAATCATCGTCAGTCATTGTAATGGTTCACTCTTTTCTTTTTTTACTTTGTGTTCCTTATGGTGTTTCTGTTCCCACTCCGTCACTGTGTCTTCTAGGTCTGATATTCTATTTTGAAATTGTTCAATATGGTTGTTTATTATGACCTGTGTGATTTTCACTTTCTGGATACCTGCATTTCTTGTTTTTTTTAATGTCTCTGTTGTGTTCTCTCGTTTCTTGTATTGCTTTCATTATCTCCTGGTTCATTTCTTCCTTCATCTCCTCTTCTTGCTGCTCAAAACTTGCTTTTAGTTTAGCTGTGTCCTGGCGTAGCTCTTGCTCTATGACTTTCATTTCCTGCTTTAATTCCTGCTTCAATTCAATGTATTTCTGGGCCCAGAAATATCATCGTTTTTGCCATTTTCATCTTTAGATTTTGCTTTTTCAGGATTCCTATTATGTTCTTCTTGTACGTCAAGACTTTTTGAAGGAGATTTATTTCCATGCTGCCTCATGGTTCTGTTGTCTTTGGTTTTCTCTGGTTGTCTGTCCCTGGATTTTCCCTAGGGACTCACCCTGGCACGGCTCTGCCCAGTGCTAGGAGACCCCGGCCTCTGAGCTGACCACTGCTGAGATAAGTTGGGGAGATGGCAGTGAATCCCCCTGGTCTAGTCTGATGTGGGCCTACCTGGTGCTGGGGAAGCCCAGTCTCCTTGCAGGCCTCCACTGCGAAGGGTGGGGGGGGGAAGATAGCAGGGCGTCCCACCAGTCTATTTTGAAAAGGCTCTGCCCAGTGTTAGCAAAGCCCAGCTTCTGTGCGGCCCTCCGCTGAGAGGGGCGGCAGGGAAGTTGGTGGGGAATCCCATCAGTCTCTTCCGAAGAGGCTCTGCACGGTGCTATCCAAGCCCAGTTTCCGCTGCAGGTCCCCGCTTCAAGAGGAGGGGGTTAAGATGGCAGGGAGTCCTAGCAGTCTATTCCGATGCAGCCCTGCCCTGTGCTAGCCTAGCCCAGGTTCCACAGCAGGCCTCCACTGTGAGGGGCAGCAGGGAAGATGGCCTCCTTTGCTCATTTTAAAACTGAATTGTCTTATTGTTGTTGAGTTGGAGCTCCTCACACAGTCTAGGCATCAGATTCTTATGAAGTATAGGAGACTTTCGTACATCCCACCTATAAGTTGTCTTTTTTACTTTCTTGTTAATGTCCTTCTGGGCACAAAAGTTTTTTTTCTCCACTATTTTTATTAATATGCAAATGTAATACATAGTATTTACAATGAATTTGGGTGTTTCGTACACCTATGTATCACATCGACTTCACAATCCCTTCCCATCTTCTACCCTCCCTCCCCCTCCCTGTCCCTTCCCCCAACTCCAGCTATCACTTCATATGGTTCCAAAGAATGTCTGTGTTCTGGGTTTTCCAAGTCAGAGAAATCATACAATGTTTAACATATTAATCTACCGCACCTAAGTCATTTCACTTAAGTCATTGCTCTAACTCAGCTTCCTATTCCTCAAATAGGTCTCAGTAGTTAAATCTTGATGCCTCTTCTCTGAATCCAACCAATCACTTTAATGGGATATTTACCAGAAGTTTTTTTTTTCTATATTTTGCTATGTCTTTGCTGTTATTCTTAAACCTGGCCTTACTCACCAGTTTACATTAGAAAATAACTATAAGTATGTAGTTCAAAAGACTAGTAAACTTGGGAAAGAAGAAAAAAAAGTTAAATTTCAAATTAGGCACAAAAGTTTTTATTTTGACATATTTCAATTCATTTTCTTTGCTATTTGTGGCTCACACATTGGTGCCAAATTTAAGAATTTATTGCTTAACGCAGGTTCTTAAAGATTCCGCCTTGTTTTTCTCTGAATATTGCAGTTTTAGCTCTTATATTTAATTATGTGATTAACTTCTTGAGTTCATTTTTGAGCATGGTGTGAGGGAGCAAGTGGTCCAGCCTCGTTGTTTTGCATGAAGATATCTCATTGTTGAGTAGCTGGTATTTTTGCCAAAAATCAATTGATCCCAAGTATAAAGGTTTATTTCTGGATCCTCGGTTTATTTTGTTGGTCTATGTTTGTTCAGTCACATGATATTCATCGTGCCCTATGCCCTAGAGCATTGTTATTTTGTGCTGAATTTTTTTAATTTGTGATTTTTTTCAAGATTATACTTTGGTTTTTAGGAATCCTGATGGTACTTCATAAATTCTAAAATCTTTTTACCAACTTCTTTGAAGAAAGAAAGAAGGGAAGGGGAGGGGGAGGAATGAAGGAAAAGAAAGGGAAGAGAGGAGAGGAAAGGAGAGGAGATGAAGAGAAAAAAGAAGAGGAGAACAGAAGGGAAGGGAAGGGCTGGGAAGGGAAGGGAAGGGAAGAGGGAGGGGAAAAGAAGGAAAAGTGAGGAGAGAAGGAGAGGAGAGAGAGGAGGGGAGGGGAGAGGAGAAGAGAGGGGAGAGAAAGGCAGACTGAAATTTTGATAGAGATTGAATTGACTCTACAGCATAACTTGGGAAGCATCGCCATCCAAACAATATTGAATATTTTGAATATTCTGCCTCATGAGCATTAGGTGTCTTTCTACTTATTTAGATTTTAATTTCTCTCACAGTGTAATTTTCAGTGTGCAAGTCCTGCATTTCTTTCACTTAATTTATTCTTCAGTATTTTTTATGATGTGGTGGTAAATTAAAATACATTCTTAATTTCAGGTTTCTATTGCTCATTACTAGTGCACAGCAATGCGATTGGAATTCCCCCAAGCCTTTACTATGATAAAAGGCATACAAATCAAAACCAGCATCATGGTCATGACTGAATGTGTACACAGTGAATCACCCTCCCACGGTTGTGACCTCAAAGTCATCGTCCATCTCCATGTGTCTGTTTATTTTTAAAACTTTGCAAAATTATATACTAATAAAAGATTAATATCCAGAATATGTAAAGAAAGCCTAAAACTCAACAGCAAATAAACGGCTCAATTTAAAAATGGACAAATATCTTGAAGAGATTTTTCTTCCAAGAAGCTATGTAAAAGGCCAGTAAGCACATGAGAAGAAACTTAACATCATTATTATTAGGGAAATGCAAATCAGAAATACAAATGATATTTGCATATTGATCTGGTATTCTGCAAATTTTCTGGTTTCTTTATTAGGCCTAGGGAATTTTAGTGGAATCTTTAAGGTTTGCTGCATGCTTAATGATATCAAATCTCGGTAAAAATAGTTTCATGTCTTCCTTTTTATTCAAGATGTCTTTGTTCTCTTTTGTGCACCCACACCACCAATGTCCAAACTACTCCGGAGGTGACCTTTTCTTCCTGCAATGCCCTTCCCACATATTCTCCTCGAAAGACTACTATTTACATCGTGGTAGAAAAGAAATGCCCAGCGGAATGGTACTGTTTACTGCATAACATGCACTGAAAGACGCACTCAGAGCCGAGAAACTAGAGATTGATCACTAACAGGCCTCAGTCAGCCCTGCTTGTAGATATCTATTTTGCTACATGCTGAGATCACAATGGTTCGGAATTATTTTTTAAAGCCTCAGATAATCACAAGTATTGACAAAGTGATAGGGAAATTGAATATTTGAATAACAGATATGATTGTCTTCGTCTTATAATGTCATCTATGTTTAGTTTTAACAACCATGAAAAAATAAGGATTTATACATCTATTAGGCTCATGCAGAAATGAAAGTAAGACGTACTGCAGTCATTGGTCCAGAGTCATAAGTGGGTAGCAGGCTGGCATCCTTGTCCTTCTTGGGACTCCACTGAATCCTAAGTGTGTGCTCTTGCCCTGGTGTCATGTGATCTTAAATGAGTACTTGTTACAACAAGACCAACTACTTCTAGGGAGTCTAATCTCATAAAAGAAAATAGTAATGCTTCCTGGAGTCTGACAACAAAGGGCTGAGGACAGTCAATGTTTTCAAGGCCAACATAAATCAAGAAATTCAGTGACAACTATAATAACTAAAAGCCGTTTGTTGACTGTAGTGGGAGTCACTGTCAGAACCAGGGGAAAGTAGCTTGGACCCATTTGGGGCAAAATTTGCCGAGACTGCGAACAAAGCCAGATGGGAAACTCCCCACTGTCCCATGTGATCACAAAGACATAAAGAGAACAATGGCTGTTCAACCTCAGGGAAGACCACCGCCTGCTCAAAGAGCCCCCTGTCCACCCAGGAGCCTGCTCTTTGAATTTCCCAGTGGATAATCTGCAGCAGTCCCAAGGAGACATGCACTTCTTCCTGGTCATCTAGAGAATTTCAGAGAAGCAGGATGTAGCGAGTGCTCCCAGCTCTGCGTTGTTTCACATCCACTTTTAAGCACACATTTGACTTTTTCATAGAGCAGCAGGTCTCTGTCACCCTGGTGCAGTTTCCAAATATTATTTCTCACCCTGCTGGCCTAGATGGTGACCAGAAATTAAAAACTTAGAGGCATTCCTCCTACCTAAGGGCTGAGTTCCCTCCGTTTCCCTCCAGTACTGGGGAATCTTTTCTCTGCCAAGGGCCATTTGGGTGTTGATGGCATCACTCCTGGCATAAAAAATTATCAACTTAAAAATTAGCCTGCTGTATTCAGTAAGACTTCCAATTATGACATAAATAATGCACTCCTAATGTGTCGGTTGCCTTGGCCGGGATGAATCTAATGATTTCGTGAGCCTTATATGGCCCATAGACCAGATATTTCTCACCTCTGTTTCAGGTATCCCCCTACAAACCTAAAGTGGCCACTTTTCAGACCTAACATGGCCTTCTGGAAGTAGCACCCAATTGCTGGAAACCGACTGTAAGGCTTCCCATGGGAAACCTGTTTGAATGAGACCCAGACCCAATTAAGAATTGACCTATCGTCACCTTTCTCCAACGTTGCTCCATCTCTGTCTCTTTCTTTCTCTCTGTGTCTCTCCCCTTACCCCCAGCACCCTGCTCCACATGTGTCACATACTTCCAAAGTCTGTAAGTACTAAAACTCTTGCTCTTTAATACTGTGGCTATAATGTCAAAACCATGCCTATCACCTGTCCTCTGACCATCAGGCTGCTCTGAGGAGAATCATGCAGGTAGGTCCTCAACTGGGTGCATCTGTCTGAGTCTCTGGTGGCTGCTGGAGACACTAGCCACAAGCCAAGTTGGCAGAGGAACTCAAAGTGTGTCCAGTGCGTGGCTCGGGGAGCTGGCTAGTCTGTCAGATGAGGTATTAATATTTACTGCTAACTCCAGATATGGCAGGTTCCAATGGGTCAGAATGAATTGATGGCTCTACCTCCTGATAGACTGTCTTTTTCTTAGAGTCTGAGTTCTTTCTCATTGTTGGAACAGAACATCCAATATCCACAATTTAAGGGAAGAAGGGACAGGAGACAGACTGTTCACAGCATGGCAGACACAAAAAGCCAAGTGAGGAAAGAGGTGAAATGAACACACGCCCCTCCTGGTCAAGCCCCAGGCATTCACACCTTCTAGCCAGGCCACACCTCCCAACAGCACATGGTATTCATAGACAATCCACAACATTTAAATACTTGAGGCTTTGGGGGGACACTCCAGATCCAAACCATAACAATGAGCAAAATTTAAAAAAAATAAATCTCAGTCACGTAACAAGCATGTGTTGAGCAAGTAATGTGTGCAAAGCTTTGTAAGAAAAGCTGAGGGCTGTAAGTTTTGCAGAGAATTCTACGCTCTGGGCATGGCCTGGAAGCTTGCTATAAAGAAGAGAAGGTTTGGTCCCTCAGAAAGTCTCAGTCTGCTCTAGCTCTGTTCTTGTGAAGAAACACAGGCTGGGACTCTGGGCGGAGTGATCTGCACTTTGTGCTACAGCCGAGAAGATAGTGTCACTCTTAATTTAAGGACCCAGCACTGGGTCCAACAAGTGTCTATTCCTCATTTCTCCCTCGAAACCCACAACAGAAAAATCTCAAGAGTAGCAACATGAAACGTTAAACACGTTCACTGCAGCACAGTGAGCTCCCAGCACGCTAGTCCTCCGGGAGCCCAAGGCCTGCGAGTGAGGACTTTTGAAGACAGGACCTGGTCCTGAGGGGACACGCTCACAGACACAGAGGGCAGTGGGGACCTGGCTCCTGCCTTGTTTACCACTCCAGCAATGGGGTGAGCAGCTACTAGTAAAAGAACTGCAAAAAGTAGCTAAAGGGCTGAGGCGTAGCTCAGGGGGAGAGTTCTGCCCAGGCATATGCAAGACCCTGGGGCCAATTCCCAGGACTTCAGAAAAAGTTGAAGTGAATTGGAGAAACTCTTAATCTCATGGATGTTCTTGATGACAAATATTATCAAATAAAAACTAAGGTGATATTAAGTAATAGCTCATAAGTGCAGTTTCCTATAAACTGGAAGCTGCTACTAAAAGCACTCGCGGGAGGCCCAGGGTTTCCACGGCGCTGTAGATGAATTGCCCCTTCCATGTCAGTCCTCACAGCAATCTGTGGATGTGGTATTGTCTTCACATGTTCAAGACTGACGGGGGAGAGGGGAGGACTGAGACTCATGGGGCAGATAGCGAGCTTATTATAAGGGGCAGAGCTGAACCCCAAATAGAGTCAGTCCCCTCTTTGTCGTCTCCTGTCAAAAGCAGCATTAAGTTTTCCCCTGGGACCTGGCGGGCATCTCTGTGCGATTCAGCCTTACTTTAATTAGGAACCTTTAGCTTCATGCAGTAGGCTAAGTATCAACACGTGGATTAGCTGGAGTTGGCTCCACAGTCTGCCACTGGGGGCATGTGGGCTATCTCCAGTTCCTAAGACTACAAGTAGGTCTACATACACATGCACGCACAGGCCTCGGTGTTAAAATAAACAAGTCAGTTCGCTTAGGTAGATGTTATGGTTTAAATCCAAAATGTCCCTCAAAGTCTCAGGAATTTGGAAGGTGGTTCAATCATCGCTGACCCTATACTCATCAGCTTTACACTCACTGATGACTTCCTGTGCCAGTAGAAAGAGGGCGAGGTGACCCTGAGGGCTCTATCGCCCTTCCTGGCCCCTTCCTTCTCTGCACTTCCTGGCCTCCATGCTGTGAGCAGCTTTCCCCTACGCCAGGTCATTTCCCCAGTACTGGCCATCAGGCATGAACAGAGACCTCTGAATCAGGAGCCAGAACACATCTTCTCTGCTTTAAGCTGCCACTGTTGGGTACTGTGTCCCAGAGAGAGCAAAGTGAAGATGACAGTCAGTACCTAATAGTGCAGAGCATTTGATCATGTGGCAAAGACTGCTGTCTCTCAGTATCCAAAGAGATTGGTTAGCATTTGAGAACTATTCATGCCTTCATCTTTTTGAAAAGCAGAAAATGAACATGACAAAATTTCTAATAAAAATAAATTTAAATGTTTGCATTATGCATAGTGATCACCACAATCCCTCTTCATAACTTCTTCCTCCTCCCAAAACGAAACCCCAACCTTCAAATAATTTCCAAATTTTCTATTTCCCTTAGTCTTTAGCAACCATCACTTGACTTTCTGTCTCTCTGGATTTGACTATTCTCAGCATCTCTTCTGAGTGGAATCATACACTTTCTCCTTTTCTATCTGTTCATTTTACTTACAAAATCTTCAAGGTTCATCCATACTGTAGCCCGTGTCAGTTTTCCTCCTTTCTAAGGCTGAACAGTATTTCAGTGACCATGCATCATAGCCACTCCTCCGGCAAGGGACACTCAATGTGTGAATAATAACGAGGGATGTTGAGGTGCAGATGTTTGTGAAAGCCCCAGCTCTCGTTCATTTGAATGTAAAACTGGCCACGGAATTGCTAGATCACCCGGAAACCTGATCTCCCTTCCTTCCTTCCTTCCTTCCTTCCTTCCTTCCTTCCTTCCTTCCTTCTTTCCTTCCATTCTGGAGCCACCAAACTGTTTTCCACATGGCTACACCATTCTACATTCCCACCAGCAAAGAACAGGTTCCAATATTTCCACATCGCTGCCCACACTTGTCGATTTCCATCCTGAAGGGCATACAGTGGTATTTTACTGTGGTGATTTACATTTCTCTGATGATTAATGGTTGAATTTTTTCCTGAGCTGATTGGCAATCTGAGCACCTTTAGAAGAAGATTTGTTCAAATTTTTGGCTCCATTTTAAACAGAATTGTTTGTTTTTGTTGATTCGTAGTATTTGCATTGTTGTTATAGCTTATCTTTTCAGTTCTAAAATTCAATTTGCTTATCTTTCTTACTGAGACATTTCTCTTTTCTTTTATCTTATTTGTTAAATATTTGTCATATAATTTTTACAATGGCTCTTTTAAAGTGTTTGCCAACATATGCTTTGTTTTCCACTATATATGTCATCTCAATATTGGTGTCTTGATTTTTTTTTTCTCCATGAGACTTTAGGCTTCTCTAGTTGATAGGTGCTGGGTGATTTTAGGTACTACCCTGGATATTTTGGATTACTTATAAATTGCTGGATCCTGTCTGAATTCAAAGAGGAAACTCGTATGTTATTCTAACAGATCCATTTTGGTGTGGACTGCAGGTTCTGACCAGCTCTGTGCATTCTCGGTGCTGTTACAACCACCCCTCATTTGTGCCAGCCACTGCCACGCTACTCAGTGGTCACATCCTCAAGGCCTGTTCCTCGTTGTGTGGTTTAGACCCACCTGTTAGACAGGATGCAACAGGGAAGAAGAGCCCTGTGTGTCCACAACACCAGCTGGGTGACCCCAAAGGCCCACCCAGCAACCTGCTCTGCCTGGCCCAACCTGGGTACAGGTTCTGACACAAAGTTTCCTTAAAGAGGTGACTGTACCCTGCCTGGCCCAGCTTCTGCCGGCACCACACTGAGTACACACATAAAGTTGAAATAGCAATTCTCACAAAAATTGTGCTCCACATCATTCCTGGGAAGATGGTATGGAGGAGGGCTGGGAACCTGGCCTACTTTATGCTCTCAGAATTTCATAAATCTCTCGTTTGGCCAGATTCAAAATTGGGTTATGCCTATTAGGGGTCCTGGAGCTGTAAGAACCCCATTAGATTTATTGTTAGCCACATCTGCCAACCAGCCCTGATGGAAGAATGGAACCTAACCGAGTCAGGCCAGCCCTCTTTGTTCTGTTGTTTGGGGCTCATACATATGTACGTGCCTCACGGAAAATAGGACAATTGCATCCTCCCAGGCCTACTAAGGTAAAAGAAAATCACTTTGAGCCTCTGCGCCTCCTCAGCCTCTGCCAGTGCAGAATGTTTCCGGCAGAACCTCCTCTCCCCCGCCCACCTTTAGGGAGGAGCTAGCCCCTCTGCTGGGAGCTTCCAGCAGGGCAGGCCATTGGTGTGCCCCACCTCAACAAGCACAAGTATTGCAAAGTCAGCATGTTCAGAACTATCTACAACTTGCCTTTCTTGAATATGCTCACTGTTAGAAGAAGGACTGCAAGAATTAGAAGCCCAAGCCCTGGTCCTTGTTCTGTCACTGCATCAGTGACCATGTCCTACCCAGAATTAAAAAAAAAAAAAAAAAAAAAAAACAGTGTCCACCTTATTTACTTACTTATTTATTTATTACTTTGTGGTACTGGGAATGAAACCCAGGGCCTTCTAAGATACATCTTACTTTTGGTTTTGATTTTGAGACTAGGTCTTTTTAAGTCATTAAGTTATACATGCTGGGCTCAAACTTGTGACCCTCCTGCCTCAGCCTCTCGGAATGCTGGGCATACAGTCCTATACCACGGGTCCCAGCTCAATATTCTCCTCTGAACTATCACATGGAGGTACTGTGTCTCAAGTCACTAGCCTTCTGTTATGCAGTGTGTTTGGCTCAAAGAGGAGCCCTCACTACCTCCTGTGCAGTGCCAACAAGGGGCTCTTTCCTCAGAGCCAGTCCTTATCAGTGAAAGTAGAAGAGCCCTGCTCGTAGAGGCTGCTCCCATGGTCACGTACTGTGCACACGGTGCCTGGCAGCAAGTGGGCGCAGTGTGCTTTGGATGCAGGCACCTGCTGCCCTGACCAAGGCAGGATGGGAGTTCTGGAGCTCCACGTTCTGTGCCATCTGCAGGTGATGATCCCTCGGTAAAAAATGTCTGTCCATCTTAGTCTGGACCCATTTGGGGCACTTATTCTTACCTATCAGACCAAGAAGTGCAAATACATTTGGTATTTATGTATTTATCGAGACAGGGTCTCGCTCTGTAGGTCAGGCTGGTCCTGAACTCACTATGGAACTCAGGCTGGCCTTGAACTCATGACAGTCCTCCTGCCTCAGCCTCCTGAGTACTGGGATTACAGGCACATTTGGTTTTTATTATAAAGAAAGTTCTAGATACAATTCTAGCTTCAGGGACAAAATGTACTGATTGATTAGTGATGTCTGCTAGGGGTGAGACAGGCACTGACATGTGGTGGAGATTATTACCCCTGAATGGCATTGCTGTTTTCTTAGAGGCTAGCACAAGAATCGGCAACCCTGCCATCTTCAGTGCCCAGCACAGGGTCTGGCGTGGAGAATACATCACACATGTTACAGTGGGATGAAGTCATACTGAGTTTCCTGCGTCCTGCAGACTGGACTACTATCTGGACTACAGCTTGGAGCTGCTGAAATGGGTTATACGCAGGGTCAACTCAAGACTGAAGACCAGAGAGCAGTTCCTAGTGGGGGGTGAAAATGGCAGGAAGAAGAAGGCAGAACCCTTTAGGAGTGGCAGCTAACTAAGACGGAGTCAGGGAGAAAAGGAAAACAGTTGACTGTGATCCCAATGAAAGCTCTGACAGCAAAGGGTGAGGGTGGGGGTGGATGTAAGAGCTGGTCACCAAGCTGGGGGTGCCAATAATGCCTCTGTGCAGTGCCTTGCCTGCACTGACAGCCCCCATGCTCCCCGCTGGGTGCTCAGCACCTGCAGGCTGAGCACCGTCCTCCCCATCCCTGTATTCCTGCCTGCTCTCAGCAGCACAGGGAGCTGGAGTGGGAGGCTGGGAATAGTGGACAGACAGACAGACGCAGGGATGGATCAATGGATGGATGGTGGGATGGATGCTGTAGAGCTACGCCTTGCCCAAGTCGCAAGATGGCCGACGTGCTTCAGGCCAAGCCGACAAGTCCAGGGTCAAGTGAAGTGACAGAGAAAGCTCCAAGGCCTGGGGAGCAAACAGAAAGTGCAGCTGAAGAACTAACGTGTGCAATTACCCAGGGTCACCCGGAGGCTTGGCCAGAGGCAGGACAGCCTGGAACACAGGAGAGGGGACTAATTCCTGCTGAACTGTGCCCTGGGACCATGAGGGGACCTGGCACAAGGCAGGACGGATTATGGGTGTGGTTGTTCCCAGGTTTGGATCCCATCCTTCCATTGTCCAAAAGAAACCCACTGAAAAGTGACGAGCCCTAGGGCCAGAAGGCCTCAGGGTGACATGGAGAGCTGAAGCAGGCTTTGGTCCCTGTTTCTGGGGCTGTGCCCACCTAGAGTGTCAGTATGGGCACTGCTTGCGTCCGTTTGTCAGGGTGGTGGGACGTGGAAGGGAGGCTCAAATTTGCTCAGATTTGGGGACCTGAGCTTGCAGAAGCTCCACTTTCTTATCTTGTGCCCGTGAGGTCACCTGGGTATCAATCATGCTCCCAGATGTAGGCCAGAGGGGAGTGGAGAGGTTCCTACATACCAGAGCTTAAAGTGACACCGTATTCTTCCATCTAGGCCACTGGCCTGTGGCCGCACCCAAGAGCCAGGGCACCTAGGAAGCAGCATCAGCTGAAAGTATTATCAGGAGAGGAAAGGACGTGGATTTAGGGGCTGTCATCACTTTCTTCCACAGTCATTGCGTGTGTGCACGACCCAGCCGAAGGGCCGTGCAGCAAACTGCTTCACTGCTGTCAGCTTTTCTCCTCTGCCATCTACGCCACAGCAAAGCCAGAGAGATTTTAATCAGCACCCAGAGGATGTGAAAATTTATTAAGTCAAAACACGTGAAAAGCAAATTTAGTTTTGCTACAACATTTGCAAGACTGGAGGTTTTGCGGGGACTGCCGATTCCTTGCCTCCTGAGTGGCTGGATAACTGGTCCCCCAGATCTTCCTGTGCTGCTGCCACACCCCATCTCCCTGGCATTCCAGCTCTCTATTCGGCCATAGTCCCCACCACTCCCTAGTGAACCTGAGAGCCAGCACAACACACAAGCCACCTATGGGAGTGAGAGGGTTGCCCCTCTCCGATCCACCAAGCCACAGTCCATGTAGTCAGGGTGGGATGACTCTGGACACTCTGAGGGTGTTGAGATCTCAAGGTATCACACCCATACTCAGCCGGAGGCCTGATACAAGGTCAGTTTCCAGAACTAACTGATGTCAGTACTGAGCTTCAAAGTCTATTCCTTAAAAAATGGCCGTGGTCTGGTCTGGGAGCTCTGCTCACAAACGCCACAACCCTGAGAAGAAGGCGGCCAGCAGGCAGCTCAGGATTAGGGTGGGGAAATGGGGAAGAGTAGGGTGCAGTGAAGTAGCTGGGAAGAGTGAGGGAGGTAAAAAAAGGCCAGGCCAAGGAGGACTCTGGTTAGAGGGGATCTTTCACTTACCTTCCAGGATAGTGCAAGGCCTGGAAATTTTTTAAAAGGAGATCCTGTGGCCAGGCCTGCACCGTAAAAATTTCCTCCCCTTCACGGCAGTCCAGAGAACATGCAGGGTAAGTTGGAAGGTGGCTGTGGAATTCAGGGCAAGACCTGACCTCAGCTGCTCAATGAGGTACGAAAGGACAGCCTTGTGGACCACTTTTGGAAAGGCCTTAGTATTAGGCCTTTGTCACTGAGCGCATGTCCCTTTCAGAATCAGAGGAGCAAATAAATAGCTGCATTCTGTTGTCACAGATGTGGGGCCTGTGGGACTGACTCCAAAGCCAGCACTACTCGCACGCCTCTAAATGCAATGTAATGTTTTCCAGTGGACCACACACTCACACAGTGATTAACGATTTGATTCATTGTGCTTTGGGGAGCCACTGTCCAACAAAATAATTCAAGTAATTTAAATTCACAATAAAGCGGGACTGGAACAACATTTCATGGCTCTACACAGCAATGATTTGCTGGAGAGGGGAAAAAAAAGCAAGCTTTTTTTATTAGAGCCACATCCAAATAATCCATAGGAAAGCAATATTGAGTTCACGAATGATTTGATTACATTCTTCCCCAATAGTCCTCCAAGGCAGTCAAGTCCAAATGCACTTCAGTGAGCATGCATAATATCAAACATTCAGTGAACCAACACATTTTGTCAGAATTACTCTGTGTGTGTCTGAAGCAAAATGTTTGCAGAATGTTAACTGTCCTTTTATTCAGAATAAATTCTATCTACTATTAGCATCTGGCATCCGCCTCTGATAGGGGACTGAAGCATTCCCTGTGGAGTCAGGAGCTTCCTGGGGAGTCCCTCTCTGTTCTTGACTGATGGCCTCTGCACACCAGCCTTTCTGTCCCTCGCATACCAATGCAGGGACCAGCTCAGGTGCCAGGCATGCCTTGAGCGCCCAGCTTGTCCAGGTAGTAGGAGAAGCAGACAGACACAGGTGATACAGGGAGGGAAGACATTGGAGGTGCAAGGGTGCAGGGAGGGAGGGCACACCCCACCGGGTTTATTTGCGGAATGTCCCAGGTCCACCGAGATAAAGGTGAAGGCAGGCTCATGAGGGGGAGGGCCAGGGCTCACTGCACAAAAGGGGTCTCTGTCAGCAGCGACTGGCTGTAGACTCCAAAGTAGCCAGTAGAGAGGATTTGAGAGGCTCCCGCACACACCAAAAAGATAAATGCTAAGTGACAATTCACTGATGAGCCTGATCGGATCATTATGTGATGTGGATGCCCCCACAGAATCGTGCAGCCACTACGTGTCAGTTAAAACACGCGCTGAATGTGGGACAGAGCAAGTCTCTGTGGACCTCCCATTCAAGGCTATGAGGACACAACCAGCTGCTGTGGCAGTAGGAGCCAAGCAGGAACGACAGCCGGTGACTGGAGAGGTGGCTCTCCTCCGGGCTATGTCTCTGGAAGTCTGACTCTAATGTGCCTGAACAGAGGTCAGAACAAGGAAGCAGAGAGCAGGTCCGGAGCTCGTGGTCAAAAGAGGAAGCAGAGAAGCAGAGCCCCTAGCTCGCAAACGGGAGTTCTGGGTGAGACAGGGTTAAGGAGGGAATGGGGGATGGGGAGGAGAACTGTGTGGTGTGAGGCTGGGCCCCGACACAGCTGGACTGTGCCGTGCTCTGAGGCCTGGGCACTGTGTTCCTGAGGCTCCTGGGAACAGCGCCCTCCTTCGGCATGCCTTCCTTTCACCAGGAGTGACGACGAACAGGTTGGCGAGCATCCAGGACTGCCCTCATCCCTGTGTCATTAATACTGCTCCTCCTCTTTCATATGCAAATATGCCCTAGCTGGAACGACACGTGTTATGGTCCCCCTAGTCATGAACAAGAGCACGACTTGTCCACTGAGCAGGGTCGCTTTCCTTCTTCACGGATGCCCCTAGGCAAAGTCTGCAGAGGCCTGGCTACAGCACTTCCATGTGAACCACAAAATCCTGGGTGGAGACATTTGTGGACATTTGAGGCATTTTGTTCCATTTCACTGTATCTGAAGAGATGACATTTCCCTGGCTCTGACATTATTGCTGGAGCTGAGCTTTTACCTACAAACATCTGTAACTTTTATTAAAACTGTGTCATGAGCCAGACACAGTCGGCAGAGATTCGTGTGAATGACCTTGCTTAACCCCACACAGAATCCATTTCACACCGAGGACTTAGGAGTCTCACTTGGGCTCAGGAAAATGGCAGCTGGGCCACTGACGCCCAGGCAGTGTCTTCATGCCTTGGCTCCCCAGGGAACCTCCAGCCCAGCCCTGGCTTCTAATAAGCTCAAGTCTTTGCTCCTGGTTAACATCAACCGTATCTGCTCAGACTCTTCATTTCCACTCCAGGCTTCCCAGTTGGAGCCCTCCACTTCTCCCAGACCGTCCTTCTACGTTCGTCAGCAGCCAGTCTGAGGAGAGGGATACAAGACAGTCACACCTCAGTCCTAACCTAACTGATTTTGTATGCCCTCTACCTCCTGCATGGACTCCCAGCCCCTGCCTACTGCCCAATGTACCATCACACCCCCTCTGGCTTCTGCTCCCACTGTCCCAGCACACACACCCTGACACATGTGCAGGCCTTCCTTCCTCAAGCCAGGCCTCTCCTCTCCACCCAGGAATCCCCCGCTGTACCTCAGACCAGTCAGCACTGACCATGTCACCGGCTGGACTTCCAGAGCTGCTCTTGGGCAGACCAATGACAACTAAAAAAGCAACTGGAAGGGATATGAGGTGGGGGGAAAGGAGCCACCTGGGAGCCAAATCCCCTTGTGGGACTGTCTTAGTTACTTCCTCACTGCTGTGACAAAATACCTGACATCCAACACTTAAGGGAAGAAAGATTTATTTTAGCTTTCAGTTTCAGAAGTTCTCTCAAAGTCCATTTATAGGCAGGTGGCAATAGTGTTCGCACGTGGCAGAGGCTGGAGAGCTGCCCACCCTGTTGTACACAGAAATTTAAGTAAAGGAGGAGCCAAGAGAGTCTGGACATTCAGGCAGGGCTACAATCTTCCCAGGGAGAAGCTATAACGGTTCTTCCTCCTTCCTTTACCTTCTTACTTCAAGGCACCAGCTGGGCCCCTTCACCCAGGAGGCTGCCCCTCCCTCATTTTCTGGCCCACAGTCGATAACACACACCTGAAAGCTCTGCCCTGGGCACCCTCATCCCAGTCTCCACAAGTTGACACAATCCTTCCAGATCAAACCCCAAGCATCTGCCTCTTGCAGCCAGACCCTACCTCCCAGTAATACACAGGTCTGTGGTTAGACCTACATTCAAATATATGAAGCTTTCAGGGACACTCTAGACCCAAACCATAGCTGGGATCTTGAGCAAAGAGCTCAAGATCATGGCACGGGCTCCAGCGTCCTTACCTGCTAAGAAGCCCTCCCTGGCTGCCAGTGCAGTGAGGAAGTCCAGCCAGTGAAAGGTATCAGCATACTCCTGTCTTACCAGAGGCCAGGGCACAGCTCAGTGGTTAGAGTGATCACCTAGCAAGTGCAATTTGAGGTGAGATTCCACTTTCCAGCACCACATAAATCCGGTGTGGCAGTGTACGCCTGTTATCCCCACACTCGGGAGGCTGAAACAGGAGGATTGCTGTGAGTTACAGGCCAGCCTGGGCTACATAGTGAGTTTAGGACCAGCCTGGATGACAGAGCAAGACCGTTTCTCAAAATAAATGAAGAAGAAAGAAAGAAAGAAAGAAAGAAAGAAAGAAAGAAAGAAAGAAAGGCATAAACTAAACATAACACAAATCCTCTGTCTGTCTCACTACCTGAGCCTTCACTATGTGACAGGCTGCCCCACCCCACATACTTCTCAAGCCCCTCAACGCCTGCCTCCTGGGAAAGTGCTATTATCATAACTAGCAGATGTTTTGCAAGTCATTGTTCTTGTTTGGCATCAACCCCTCAAAGCAAATGAGGCTATTTTTGTGTCAGGGATTCCCTGGCTGAGCAGGGATCAGAAGCAAGAGCAGAACTGAGTTGACTCCTAGAAGAGAGCCCGCAGCCACCACGTGGGACCACCAGATCCCAGCCCAGATGGGGACAAGATAGAAAGGTAGATGCAGAACCTCGGCAGCCATGTGGCACACAAGGTGCAGCTCAGCACCCTGGAGCACCAGGGGCCACGGAGGAGTAGAGGACAGAGGGGGGTGTCCCCTGGGCCTGGCAGCTGATGGAGGACATCTTGACCCTTCGCTGTGCATTCTGCAAAGCATATCTATGAAAATATCAGCCTCATCGCCTGGGGAGGGGCCTGGCTGCCTGGGAGGTAAGCACTTCTGACGAATCGGGGAACAAACACTCAGAGATCAGGCAGCCTGGCGGAGATTAAGCCATGACTGTGGCAAGAGCTCAGTGCTGACTGCACAGGAAACCCCTGAGATGCATTTGTGTGTGCGATCTTGTGTCATCTGAACAAAATGCTCCAATTTAGAAAGAAACTGTGCTCCTCCACTGAAGGGGACAGCATGAGCCAGGTCGCCTTTGCATATGTGTGAGGAAGAAGGATGTTACAAAGGAACATGACTGGTTGCCTGTCCCTCAGCTGCTCCCCAGCGAGAAATAGCAGGAGAGAAGAAAAAGAGAGAATATTTGGAACCGCTCCTGGAGAGGCTTCACTGCTCTCGATCCATTTGGCAGAGTGACTGCTGTTCAGTCTCCCAACCAGTCTAAACTAAGGCTGGGGACAGCTCCTTCTTGTCCCTGGGCACCTCTGAGCAGACAGTGACATGTTGCAGAAGTCAAACCAGAAGTGGGGTTTCTTGTGAAAGATGTAAGTTTCCTCATGTCCGTGTAGGGCAGAAACCTAGGGATTGCGGGTAGTGGTACTGGGAGTTGAGCCCAGGGGTGTCGCATGGAGCTATACCCCCAGCCCATTTTTATTTTTGATTCTGAGACAGTCTTGTTAACTTGCTAAATTACCCAGGCTGGGCAAGAACTTGTGGTCAGGTGCTGGGATGACAGACCTGTGCCATAGCAATGAGACAGCTCTTCCCCTTGGATTCCACACTCGGTCACCACACAAGGCAGAGGCAGGGTTAGAACTTGGAGGAGAGCCATGGACATTATTTGGAACCTCAACATCAGCCAGACTGGGCATGAGCCCTGATAAGGCAGAATCCTGGAAGCCTGACAGCCAGTAGCCAAGTGCCAAGCACAGCCACAGCGCTGGCAGAGCAGGAATGGGTTGGGCCTCCGAAGTGCAGCTGTGTTGCAGCGGCTTCTCCCCTCTCCAAGGCACCTGGGAGCCACACAGAGCCTGGGGACACTGCTGCTCCTCTGCGGGGTCCCTATACCCTTCTCCAGCAACCAGAGCCTGCTCTTTAATGCTAGATCACATGATAGAAAGCAAGAAACTAGGTTGTGTGAAGAGGGGATGGGGAAGTGGGAAAAGGGAGAGAAGATACTGTAGGGAGGTGACTTAGCTACTTTTGCATTGCTGGGACACGAAACCCAATATCCATAACTCAAAGGAGGAAAGATTTATATTAGCTCACAGTTTCAGAAGGTCTTAGCTCCTTTATGCATGGCTTGCAATGGGGAAGCGCCCAGCAGAGGCCTAGCTGGAAAAGAGCTGTTCACAGCACAGTGGACAACTGTGAGCAAGGAGGGGTGGGGCTAGTGTATATCCTTCCTGGTCATATTCCGGTAATCCTCCTCTTTGGGGCCAAGCCCCAGTAGTCCACCTCTTCCAACCAGACCCCAGTTCTTAACAGCACCAGAACTCAATGGATTAACCCCATGACTGAATCACCTTCTAAATATGAGGCTTCTGGGGGACATTCCAGACCCAAACCATAATAAAGGAGAAGGAAGTAAAAATGACCCAGATGCAATATGTATATGCCCCAGTTCTCCAAGTTTAATGTGATTATAAGGTATTGAAAATACATAATAAAAAGCATAATTTTGGGGAAAATAAATAAAAATTTAGACCACCTTACAGCTACCCCTGCCCAATACCTTGAGTAGTGAACTTTACTTCCTATGTAGAATAAGATCCTAACTTTTTTTTTCATGTAACAGTTAGTTCATTAGGTTCTTGGTATAAAATTTATACTAAACCAGTCTGTGAGGGCACATTCAATTTGACAAAGTACAAACAGATTGCATGGAATCTTGGAGCTGAGAAATGGCTGCAAGTCTGCAGCTTTCTGGTCGAGCTCCTGTGGCTCTGTAATCTGAGATGTGTCTTTCTGTACATCAGAGACTGTCCCCTTTCGGCATCTCGGCTTCCACAGCTACCTCGCCTTGGCCTTGTACCCAAGCCCTGCATGCTCAGCCCCTGCCAAACACTGGAGCTCAGTTTGTTCCCCTCCTTCTTTTAGCCAGGTTTGGCCACTGTCCCAGCTGCCCAGGTCTTCCCTTCCAGGAGCTCAGGCCTGCGGGCTCGCTCATATGGGTCTCCTAGGTAACTTCTCCCTGGGCCACACCCCCGCATGGCCCCCTCCCATCTCTCTGTTTTAACGGCTTCCCAGAACTTACGGTTATGCTGTTTGTTACAATCTCCACAAACCTCCCCCAGGGAGCACAAATGCCATCTGTCCCTTCCCCCGAGGGTTTGGCATGTGCTGGGAGAGGGGGGATGTGGAGATTTGGCCCTGTGTCCTCAGTGCACCTTATAGGGACAGAAGCCAGCGGGCGAATCCCTCCTTGTCTGTCACTCCTGTGCTGCTGCCCCTTTCTGGACTGCACCTTAGTTACCCCCACCTCCGCGTGGCTGACGCTTTAGAGGAGAGCTCCTGGAGGTCTGGGCATTCTGGGGCTGAGCCCCGAGAAAGAAGCCAGGTGGTGCACAGTCAGGAGGGCGAATACAGCTGAGGGGGCCTACGGGGTGCCACACTGGGCATGGCATGAAACCCTGGTGCCCCGTGTCTCCGGTGACATTCTTCATGGGAGCATTGGAGAGGGTTGGGGGTAAACCCGTAACTAGACTGCCTCTAACTTTGACCCCAAAGTCTCTGCCTGACCTAGATCCTTTGAGTAAGTTTTAGCCTCAGTGGCTTCCAGCTTTGAGACCCTGGATGCTTCCTGATGCTCAGCTGTTGTGTCTCCTTCCGTGTCCCAGCCTCTCACCACTCCATCTCTCCAATTCTAAGTTTCAGTCTTCTTTTGTTTCCTACTGGAGCCAAGAACACTTTGCTCATAGGCTACATCATTTTAATCCTGTTGAAGATCTGGCCTTGGTCACCTCTGCAGCCCCAAAAGGTCGTGTGCCCAGGGCCATGGTTCATTGTGGAGCCAGGAGGACCCAGCAGAAACCGCAGACTCGGACCTCATTGCCCTGGGACTGTCACTCCCGAACAGCTGACCCCAGGGGCTGTATCTCTGCAGACCCGTCTGACCCGGCAGGCTCTGGGAGAAGGGTTTTAACGCCTTTTAATGCTTCCCGGAAGTATGTTTTATCTATGCTCATATCATAGCTAATGCTGAGCTGAATTAGAAGCAAGTCAAGAGAGATGTTAGGACAGTGCCAAAGCTTTCAGAGAGCTGAGCTCATTCCATAAATGTTGTTCCTTTTAAGTTAGCAAAATGTCAGTGTTATCCATCAGAGAAACAAAGGAAAGGCAGTAGTGAGTGGGCCGTGGAACCCCATTTCAGAGGAATCAGCGAAGTGATATTTTTGCCATTCTGGGAGTGCATGGAGCAGGTGAGGGTTATCAGTCCTCTCTGCTTTAAGAGAGGGGATGGAAGAAGGCACGATTCTTGCCAACCCCAAAGAACACCCTCCCTTTCAGTCAGTAAGAGCCTGAGCAGGGCGTACACATCTCTGGTCCATAGTGTGTGGGGGATGTCGTTGTTGGGGCCCTCAGGGCCCGAGAGCCTCAGCATTGCAGACCTTGGCCACGTTCCTTTCCACGAAGAAGCATTTACTGTCTGGAATTTAAGTCAGGTGTTGTTCTGCCTGAAATTTGGATCAGGTGTTGAACCACGGGACTGTTCTAAGGAGGAGGTCCCGGGGTGGGGTGATGGGTCTGGAGAGTTTGTTAGCCTATTAGATTGCTTGTATGCTAATGTTAGCCTATTAGATTGCTTGTATGTTAATGTGGGTATGGAAGGGTATTTAAGCTTGGGCTTTGCAGAATAAAGGGAGTCGAGTGGAGTCGAGTCAACATTCCACCATCGAGAGAGTCCGTGTGGTGTCTTTGCCGGTCGAAGATGCCACAAGTGGTGCTGAAACCCGGGATTCTCGGTAAAGTTTGCAGTAGTGCAACACATCCCACTTAGCGGGGGGAGGTCTGCGGTAGAGCAGCGGAGAATAAAGTTTGCAGGTATTGCAACGCATCCCTGGGCTATCCTGGGGGGAGGTCTGCAGGTAGTGCAGCGTAGAGTTGGACGCATGGAGGGCACTTTGCAGGATATTTTTGTTAACAAGCGGGAAGGCTCAAGAGGGTATATAAGGGAAGATGTAAAAAAAAAAAAAAAAGCATCTTTTGCAGCGTCCCTTGCAAGAGTCCAGTTTTCTTCAATCCGCACTCCCCCTCTTGTGTTCTCGTTGACTGACTGAGCGGGCTCGGTCATTTGGTGCCCAACGTGGGGCACGAGCATGGGGGAATCAGTGACAGACACCGCCAGAGAGAAGCGCTCAGAAATAAGTAATAAATAGGCAAAAAAGGACAAAGAGGTAAAAAGGGCGGTGATAAAATGGGACAAGAAATGTGGTTTATATGCATGATGATAATGGGATCCCAGGGAGTTGAAATAGTGAAAAAAGGGTTGCAACAATTTTTAAATTTGATAAAAGGTTTGTGCCCATGGTTCCCAGAGAAAGGAACTATGTGTTTAGATACTCGGGAAAAGCTTAGGGATAGTGTAAAAAGCTCTTATGCTAAATCTAAGCTGCCAAAAAAGCCCGGACTGTGCCCTTGCTGTAAGAGAGGTCAACATTGGGCCAATGAGTGTAAATCAAGACGGGACCATTTGGGTAATCCTTTCAATTTGGATAATCCTTTCCCTCCCAGAAATGGGAGGAGGGGCCTGCCCCGAAGCAGCAGTGTTATGGGGCAATACAGCTTCTCTCACAGGCAATTCCCTTACATAAGGATGATTGCAAACAACCCCAGGGTATGGCAAACAGTCCTTCAGAAAATGGAATGGACCCGACTCCATACGTATATGGGGTCGAGGGCATGTTTGTGTTTCTTCTTAGAAAGAGGATGGTGCGTGGTGGCTTCCTGAGCAACTGGTCCGGACCGCTGAACAGGTTCCTGTGGCAGCTGAACCTGACGATGATGCTGATATCGAGGAGTGAGGAAAATTTCGTTGGACCTTTGTTCCAGACTCTTCTTTGTTGCATCCTGCCATATGGGAGCAAAACGGACTGGCATGACTGGGACTTCTTGCTGTATCTTGGACTGATCAAATCGAGTGGACATATCTTCTTCCTCTTATACCTTTTCCTCCACCACTTCCCACTCCAGCATTGTGCATTGTCAATGGGAATGTGGTGGTCTGATTTTGGACAGAGACAATTGTATGTTTGGAAATTGGGGGTGGCTGTCAATACGCCCTATGTTACATGGCAAGATAATGGACAATTTAACTTGACTAATTACGTATTGTTTACTGTTAATTTGAAAAGGCATTGAGCCATCCTAAGTTGAACTAATTATTGCTGAAATTGTTGCATATTGATGCAGCACAAACTGCTGTTGTTACTCAGTTAGTATGTTTCCCTCCTGGCAGGATTTTTCCCGTATGTTTGATTTTCCCTTGTATTATTTGTAGTGGAATGGAATGATAACAAATTCTGGCCGCTAACATTTGTGGTCTTAAGCTATGTGGCAAACCTCCCAGTTTTGGTGTGTAATTGGGCTGGTAGCCAAAGACGGGTAAGATTTCTCTGCATTCAAGACAACCTAAGACAGGATGCATGCCATGCTGCATGTAGTCCAATGACGGGTAAGTTCTGACTGTAAGGGAACAACCTAAGACAGGCACAGTCTTGCACCAAACTTTACATTAAAAAATAAAAAAGGGGGAGATGTTGG
>PVKB01007538.1:0-32807 GCA_004027205.1 Ctenodactylus gundi | reverse complement strand
ATAGTGTTTTCATTACAGGGAGTGAAACGGAACACTTTCTGAACCAAGGCAACAAGTATAGCCAGGGAATTGACTTCGTATTTTCAACATATTTTTGAGTAAAAACGTGGGTCGATAGCAGGTGGCTCCGGAATCATCATTGTGTTTCTTTTCAGTGATGCTTGCTCAGAGAGAAACCAGTAGGGTTTGCAGCCTCTGTTGTTCAGAAAAAAGCAGTTTTTATACAACCAATCCTAGTAAAAGGGGAAGTCCCAGAACTCCGTGTGCTTGAAAGGGTTTGTATGAGGTACTAAGATCAAAACTCTCCAGTCGTTTTCTAAAGTGATGTTCTCATTCCCAAAAGAAAAATCAGAATAGAGTCTGAACTGGGGCAAGTCATAGTGAGAAGAGTGCATTGGGAGAAAAGGTTGTTTCTCAATTTCAGAAACTAAGAGAGAGCGTTCTGTTCCATTTTGCTCACTCACTTTTGATGACAGACAAAGTCGCTAAGAACTGGAAGGTCTGAGACTTGGGAAACAGGATTTATAAAATCACTGACGTTATTTACTAAGAGAAATCCCATGGTAGTCCATGATTTGATAGGTATTGTTGCAGGTACTAAAAAAACATTCCCAACTATTCCTATCATCTTCAGGGTTGCTTTTATCCCAGAGTGTAGAAGAGAACACACTCTGAACTCGGGCCACAGGGGGAACAGGGAAATATCTTGGTATCTTGCATGCTTTCAAAGAAACGCAGGCCTGAAACACAGAGAGTCTATTTAGTCTTTTGTTTGCTCGAGTGAAGAATCAAGTTAGAGTACTCATTTCACTGTTACACAGTTCTAAAAACAGGCAAAGTAGCTAAGGACTGGAGTCTCTCTCGTTTGAAAATGGGAATATTGAAAATACAGAATTTAGTACATGGAGAAATCACACAGAAGTCAGGCATTTAACTGAGTTTTCACCAGGGATGAAAAACAACAGCCCACAGCTTTTTTTTCTTTGTGTTGCTTTCACGTCAGGGAGTAGAACAGACACATACAGAACAGAGGCAACTGATAGAAAAAGGAAAAGGAAATAATTATTGTCTATCATCTACAGGCTTTTCTATGAAACGCAAGCCTAAAACACAGAGTGTCTAGTTTAGCACTTCTTTCTCCTAGTGAGGAATCAAGAGAGAACATCCATTTCTGTTGCTCAAACAGTTCTACAAGCAAACTAGTTAAGAACTGGAGTCTCCATTTTGAAAAACATGAAAATTAAAATTACAAATTTTAGTGCCTGGAGAAATCTCCTAGAACTCCTTGTATTCATTAGGTTTGTATGAGGTACTGAAAAAAACACTCTTCAGTTCTTTTCATCTTCTACACTGTTGTCATTTCCACGAATAAAGCCGAATTGATCCTGAACTGGGGAAACAAGTTAAAATGCAAAAATACATCCTTTCTTCTACACAACTATGAATGAAGCGAAGGCTGAACCCTGTGTCCGAGTCAATGAATATTTCGACAAGTCAGGAATCAAGATAGAACTTTCGTTTTCTTCGGGCTCAATCGGTTTTGGAAACAAAGTATGGAAGAACTAGAGTTTATCTTGTTTGGAGAACAGGAGTTGTCAAACATCTGGCTTGAGTACATGGAGAAGTCCGATGGAATTCAATGCTTTCAAAAGGTTTATTTTTTAGCAGATACCGGTAACAACACTCCCTAGTTTTTCTAGAGAAAGAAGTTTTCTTCTTCAAATAACAAGGAAACAAGTCTGTGACTCATGTAGGATGTATTAAAACTTTGTTTTGAAACAACAGAACATACATTTGAAAGAGAGTTTTATATTGGAAAACACTGAGAGAGCAACACTGAAATGAAAGCTCCATCTTTATTCCTGACTTGGAGAAAGAAAAGCATTGATCTAGCAGCACTTTATTTTAGGCTTGTGTTTCCTTCAATGGTATATAGCATATACAAATTAATGTCCCCTTTGTGCTCTTTTTCTCTGTTCACATTCTGTTTTCTTTCTTTTTCTGAGCTGAGACCTTATTCCTAACGTTTAACCCGAACCCTAACACAAAAACAGACATCTCATTTCTTAACTATTTTTTTCAGTTTTCAAAACTGAGTGAGCAGCATTGTAATGAAAGATCTAACTTGATTCCTTATTTGGGGAAACAAAACTGTGAATTCTTTCATGCTAGTTTCACTTAAAGGCATGCAGAAGACGCAAAGAAATTTTCCTGGTAGACTTGTCTCCGTTCATTATGTTTCTGAGATGATAACAAAACTAGAAGAAAATGTGGCAAGTGGTATTTATTTTGAGTATTTGACACAATCCCTTAGAAACGCCTTGATTTCTCTGGCTTTTCTACCTGGATAGAAGTCAGATGTTTTATATCTCCCTTTTTCTAAACAACAGTGACTCCAGTACTAGCCAATTTGTCTCTATCCAATTCTGATTGAGCTTTATTGAAATGCAAGCAGACTATTAATTCCTGACTGGAAGAAACAAAGATTTAATGAAATACCCTCTGTATCTATCCTGCATTTTATTAAAGACATGTAGAAGATAGGAAGCAATTTTCTCCTTGCCTCCTTTCTAAATGTGTTCTGTTCTATTCCCTGACCTGAGAACAATACTGTGAAAGGAAAAGAGGGGAGTGTTGTTTTTGTTCTATAAAAACCCATTAAAAAGCATTGTGTTCTCGGGGATATGTCCATGTACCTAATTTAGTAGTATTAATACTCTTGTTACCCAAACAAGAGAGACTCCAGTTCCTAGACAAATTGTCAGTACCCAAAACTGCATGAGCACAAGTGAAAGAAGGCTCTATCTTGTTTCTGGACTTGCTGAATCATTCATTTAGACACACTTTGCACTCTGTTCCTACTTAGAAAGTATGAGTCACTGAGTTTTTTCTTTGTTATACTTTCTGCTTTTGAGGAGAGAAAGAAAGGGGAGTCTTCAAGAAAAAGTTGGGAGTGTGGTTATCGGTATCTGTAACGAAACCTTTTGAACGCATTGAATTCCATCGGACTTCTCCATGTACTGAAGTCAGATGTTTGACAAAAGTCATTCACCAATCAAAAGGGATTCCAGATCTGAAAAACTTTGTTTCCAAAACTGAGTAACCCTTATATAAAAGAAACCTCTACCTTGATTCCTGACATGGCAAAACAATCATTGATTTGAAAGCATTCAGTGTCAATTCATAGTCGCTTAAAAGATACGATGTAATTTTGCATTTTCACTTGTTGTCCCAGATCTGGATCTGCTCGGCTTTATTCCTGGAAACGAGAACAACACCCAAGTATGAGTCACTGACTTGTTTCCAAATGCCAAACACAACCCCAACCACAACCCGATGGCTAAAATTAACCCTATCCCTAACCCTGACCCTAACCCTAACCTCAACCCTAACCCCAACCCTAACCTACCCGTAACCCTAAACCTAACCCTAGCACAATACCGAAATCCATCCCTAACCCTAAACGTAACACCAACCCCAACCCCAACCTCAAAACCAAACCCATATCCACACATAACCCTAACTCTAACCCTAGCCCTAACCCCAAATCTTACCTTAACCCTAAACCTAAACCTAACCCTAACCCTAAACCTAACCCTAACACAAACCCCAACCCTGACCTTACCGCTAACGGTAAACTTAACCCCAACCCCAACACCTGCCCCAAACTCAAATCCAAACCTAACCCATTATCCTAACCCTAAAGCCAAACCTAAACCTAACTCTAACCCAACCAACCCCAAATCAATCCCAACTCCAGCCATAAACCTAACCCTATCCTGATACCTAACCCCAACCTTAAGCCTAACCCTAACCCTAACATGAACCCTAACCCAAACCCAACCCCAAATAACCATAATCCTAACCCTAACTACAAACCTAACTCTAAACCTAACACTAAAAACATAACCCCAACCCAAAACCTAACGCCTAAACCAACCCCAAACATAACCCTAAGTGCAACCTCAACCAAAACCTAACCCCAAACCTAACCCTGCACTAAACCTAACCCTAACCCTAACCAATCCCCAACCCAAATCTAAACCCCACTCTAACACCAATCTTTAACCCAACCCCACCACCAACCTTAAACCTAAACCTGACCTTAACGCTAATCCTAAACCCAACCCCAACCCAACCCCAGCCCCAATCCTAACCTGAACCCCAAACCTATCCCTATCTCCAACCCAAACCCAAACAGAAACCTAAACCAAACACTAAACCAAAACCTAACCCTAACAATAAAACAAAACCCAACCCCAACACAAACTCCAACGCTAACCCCAAACCAAATCAAACCGTACCCTCAACCCTAACCCTAAACCCAACCCTAAACCGAAAACACAACCAAACCCAAATCCCAACCCGTACAACAATGCCAACCCCAAATCAAATCCATACCTAATCCCAACCCTCACTCTAAACCTAACTGCAACCCTAACCTCAGCCCCAACCCTAACACTAAATATACTTATGACACTAACCATAAGCATAACCCAGAAACAAGCCCATTTGCAACCACAAATGAAACCGCACACCCAATCCAAACCCCAACCTTAAACCTAACCCTAAAATGAACCCTAACCCAAAACAAAAACCCAAACCTAAACCCAACACTAGAACAAACCCTAACCCTAAACCTAAGTGTAACCACAACACTAACCCTAACTCTAACCATAAACCATCCCCAACACCAACTCCAGACACAACCAGACCCCTACCTTAACCCTAAACCCAACCGTAACCCTAACAGAAACCTCAACAGCAAATCCAACTCCTACCCCAACCTTAACACTAATGTTAACCCTAAATCTATACTTACCCCTAACCCTAAAGTTAACAATCAACCTAACCATAACCCTAACCAAAACCCCAACCCCAAGTTCAAGTTCAACACTAAATTTAACACAAAACCAACCCTAAACCTAACCCTAACTCAAACCCCTAACCCAAACCCTACGAGCACAACTCCAACCATAAACCAGACCAAAAGCCTAACCCTAACCCTTAACGCAACCCTAAAACCAACCACAATACCATCCGTAACACTAACCCTAACTCAAAACCTAATCCCAACCCTAACCATACCCCTAATCCAAACCCCAACCCCAGCCCCAAAACGCACCCCAAACCTAACCATGACACTAAACTTAACATAAACTCTAAAGCCAACACCATCCCTAATCTTAACACTAACCCAAACGCTAAACCCAACACCCACCCCAACTCCAAACCTAAACCTAAACCTAGCCCTAAACCCAACCCTAACCCTAACCCTAACACCAACACCAACATCAAACCCAAATAAAAACCTATTCCAAACCCTAACCCTAAGCCTAAACCTAACTCTCACTCTAAATTAAACTTAAACCTAATCCTAACCCTAACACAAAACCAAACCTCATCCTCCAGCCTAACCCTAATCCAAAACCCAGCCCTAAACCTAACCCCAATATCAACCCCACTCCAAACCCAAATCTAAACCTAAACCTAACCCCAACCCAAACCCTAACACTACACCTAACCATAAAAATAACCCTAACCCTAAAAATAACCCTAACACAAATCCCAACCCCAACCATAACATTAAAACTCTCACCCTAACCCAACAACCAAACCCAAACCTAAAGGCCAACCCCAACCCAAATGCCAAATCAACACTAAACCTAACCTTAACCCTAAACCTAAACCCAACCCCAACACCAATACCAAACCCAAATCCAACCCTAACCCTAACCCCAACGCCAACCCCAAACCCAAACCCAAATCTAAACCTAACCCGAATCCCAACCCAAACCCTATCCCTAACCCTAAAACTAACCCCAACACTAAAAATAACCTTAACACAAACCCCTAACCACAACGATAACGTTAAACCTACCTCTAAAACTCACCCAACCCCCAAAACCAACCCCAAGCCCAATCCCAACCCTAACCATAACCCTAACCCTAACTCCAAACCTAACTCTAAACCTAACATTAAACATACCCAAACCCTAAACCTAACCCAACCCGATCCCCAAACTCAAACACAAACATAAAACATTAACCGCAACCCTAACCAAAACCTAACCTCAAACTTAACCCTAACACTAAACCTAAACCTAAACCTAACCCTGACCCGAACCCTAACCCTAACCCCAACCCTAAACCTGACCCTAACCCTAAACCTAGCTATAACCCTAACACTAAACCTAACCTTAACACAAACCACAACCCCCAACCATAATCCTAAAACTACCTCTATATCTAACCTGAACCCCAAACCCAAACACAAACACAACCCCAACACCAACACCAAAATCAACTCCACCCGTAACCTAAACCTAACTGTAATCCTAACCCTAAACCAAAACCTAACAACCTTAAAACTAACACCAACACCAAAGCCAACCCAAAACCCAAACCCAAACCCAAACCCAAATCCAAACCTAACCCTAACACTAACCCTAAACCCAAACCTAAACCTAACTCCAAAAACAACCCCAACCCCAACCGCAAATCAAATCTTAAGTAACTCTAACCCCAACTCCAATCCCAACCCTAAACCCAAATGAAAAATAACCCTAACCCTAATCCCAACCCTAATCATAACCCTAACACAAAACCCAACCTCAACCATTACCCTAAACATAATTCTAATGCTAAACCAACCCTAAATACAACCCTAGCCTAACCTTAACCCTAAATCCAACCTAACCTAAACGCCAACCTCAACCCCCAACACCAACTCCAACCCCAAACCTAAACCTAACCCTAACTCCAACCCTAACCCTAAACATAACCCTAACCATAAACCTAACCAAAACACAAATCCCAACCCCAACCCCAACCCCAACACCAAACCCAAATCTAAAACAAACCCCAAAACATCCCTAAACCTAACCCTAACCAAATCCTAACACTAAACCTAAACCTAAGCCTAACCCCAAACACAACCCCAACCCCAAATCAAATCGTAACCTAACCCTAACTCCAACACCAACACCAACATCAAATCCAAATCGAAACCTAACCCTAAACTTAACCCTAAACCCAACCCTCACCATAACCATAACCATACACATAAGAATAAACATAAGCCTAACCCTAACACAAACCCTAACCCCAACCATAACCCTAACCCTAACACCAAACCCAACCCCAACACCAACACTAAACTCAAATCTATACCTAACCCTAACCCTAAACCTAACCCTAACCTTAAACCTAACCCTAAGACAAACTCCAAACACAACCCAAACCCTAATCCTAACACTAACTCCAATCCCAACCCCAAACCCAACCCCAAACCCAAATCTAAACCTAACCCTAACCCCAACTCAAACTCTATTCTTACCCATAACCATAAAAATAACCCTAACCCTAAAATAACCCTAACAAAACCCCAACCCCAACCATAATATTAAAACTAAATCTAACCCTAACCCAACAACCAACCTGAAACACAGATGCCAACACCAACCCGAACCCCAATTTCAACCCTAAACCTAACCCTAACACGAACCCCAACACCAATACCAAACCCAAATCCAAACCTAACCCTAACTCAAACTCCAATCCTAACCCTAAACCCAACACCAACCCTAACCCCAATCCCAACGCCAACGCAAACCCAAATCTAAACCTAACCCAAACCCCAACCCAAATCATAATAACCATAACTCCAAACCTAACTCTAACCCTAACATTGAACATAAACCCAACCCTAAATCCAACCCAAACCCCAAACTCAAACACAACCCCAAACCCAACCCTAACTGCAACTCTAACCAAAACCTAACCTCAAACTTAACCCTAACACTAAAACTAAACCTAACCCTAACTCTAAAACAAACCCCAACCACAACCCTAACCCTAACCCTGACCCCAACCCTAACCGTAACCCCAACCATAAACCTAATCCTTACGCTAACAATAATTCTAACCCTAACCCTAAGCTTAACACAAATCCCAACCCCAATCATAACCCTAAACCTAACTCTAAACCTAACCCAAACCCGAACCCCAAACCTAAATCCAACCACAACCCCAACACCACCACCAACCCGTTCCAACCACAACCTAACCCTAACCGTAACCCTAACCACAAACCAAAACCTAACCTTAACCTGAACCCTAACACCAACACCAAAGCCAACCCAAAACCCAAACCCAAATCCAAACCTAACCCTACCCCTAACCCTAACCCCAACCGCAAACCCAAATCCAAAACTAATCCTAGCCCTAACGCCAAACCTAAACCTAACGCCAAACACAAGCCCAACCCCAACTGCAAATCAAATCCTAACCTATCCCTAACCCAAACTCCAATCCCAACACTAAACCCAAATGAAAAATAACCCGAAACCTAAAGCCAATCCCAACAGTAACCCTAAACCTAAACCTCACCTTAACACAAACCCCAACCCCAACCAAAACCCTAAACCTGACTAACACTAACCCAACCCCACCTCAACCCTAAATCCAACCATAACCTCATCTTAATCCTAAACCCAACCCTAACACTGACCCTAACCCAAACGCCAACCGCAACCCCAACCCCAACTCCAACCCTAAACCTAACCCTAACCCTAACCCTAAACATAAACCTAACCAAAACACAAACCCCAACCCCAACCCCAACACCAAACTCGAATATAAAACTAACCCTAACCTCATCCCTAAAACTAACCCTAACCCTAATCCTAAAACTAACCTTAACCCTAAATCCTAACCCTAACATAAACTCAAAACCCAACGATAACCATAAACCTAACTCTAACACTAACCCAAACCCCAACCCCAATCCCAAACACAAATTAAAATTAAAAATTATCTACTGGTTTCTATCAGGTACTTGCAAACATTACTTAACATCGACAGGTCAAAACTCATCTCGGAGAGTAGAACAAAACGTACTCTGAAGAGAAGTAACAGGCATAACAGAGTCATTCCTTGAAATCTTCTACATGCTTTTGAATAAAACTCAGGCATCAAACAGTGCGTCCAGACAAAAGCTGGGGTCCCACAAATCAGGAATCAATATAAAGCTTTCATTACACGGTTGCTCACTCAGTTTTACGCAGAAAAAGGAAGGTAGAATTAAGTCTGTTTTGTGGCTTAAAGTTAGGGTTAGGATTTGGATGAGCGTTAAAGTTAAGTCTCATCTCAGAAAGTAAAAAAAGAGAGACTAAACAGACCCAAACAGTGTAATAGGGAAATAGCTTCCTATCCGCTACATGTTAGAATAAAACTAAGGGCTGAAACAGTGCGTCAGGATGCATGTTTGTTTTTCCAAGTAGGGAATGAAGCTGGAACATTCACTTCAATGTGGCTCACTCAGTCAGAACTGGATTCTCTGTTGTTGGTAAACAAAATTTCCAATCACCTCACTTCAGTACGTGGAGTAATTCCACGTAATGCGCTGAAAGTTGTCTGTTTGAGGTTCTGAGACCGAAACTTCAAAGATTTTCTGTTCTTTTTCATAGTTCTCATTTCACGAAGTGGAACAGAACACTTTCTGAACCGAGCCAACAAGTATAGCCAGGGAAATGACTTCGTATTTTCAACATACTTTTGAATAAAAATTGAGTTCATAGAGGGTGCGTCAGGAATCAGCATGGTGTTTTCCTTTCAATGAGGCTTGCTCAGAAAGAAACAGGTAGTTGATTGCAGCCTCTGTTGTTCAGAAAAAGGGAGTTTTTACACAACCTGTTCTAATAAGAGGTTAATTCCTAGAACTCAAAGTGCTTAAAAGGGTTTGTAGGAGGTACTAAAATCAACACTCTCCACTCGTTTTCTAAAGTGGTGTTCTCATTCCCAAAAGTAAAACAGAATAGAGTCTGAACTGGGACAAGTAAAACAGAAATTTCTTCTTATTTTCTACAAAAATTTGAAATCGATGCTGAATTAATACAGATTGCATTGGGAGAAAATGTTGCATTAAGTTAGAACTTTCTGCTCCATTTGTTTCTATTACTTTTGAAAATAGACCAAGTCGCTATGAACTGGAAGGTCTGTGAATTGGGAAACAAGATTTATAATATCAATAACTTTATTTAGTAAGAGAAATCATATAATATTCTATGCCTTGATAGGAATTGTTGCAAGAGATAAGAAAACATTCTCCAACTATTCCAACAGTTTTCAGTGTTGCTTTAAATGAAGCTAGTACAAGAGTACACATTCTGAATTCTGGCCACAAGGTGAAAAAGGAAATTCCTTTGTATCTGTTGTTTGCTTTTCAAAAAAACTCAGGCCTGAAACACAGAGCTTCTATTTAAACATTTGTTTGATCGAGTGAAGAATCAAGTTGGAGTTCTCATTTCAATATTACT
Source organism: Ctenodactylus gundi (assembly GCA_004027205.1). Lineage (NCBI taxonomy): Eukaryota > Metazoa > Chordata > Mammalia > Rodentia > Ctenodactylidae > Ctenodactylus > Ctenodactylus gundi. The sequence goes on along the minus strand of PVKB01007538.1, from coordinate 22,488 downwards.
CACACAATTTTAAAAACAGGCAAAGTAACTAAAGACTGGAATGTCTCTCGTTTGGAGAACGGGAATATTAAAAATACTGAATTTAGTACATGGAGAAATCCTTTGATCTCAGGTTTTTAAATGAGTTTTCACCAGAGAGGAAAACTAAAAGCCCACAGCTTTTTTTCATTGTGTTGCTTTCAAGTCAGAGAGTAGGACAGAACAAACACTAAATAAAGGTTACTGATATAAAAAGGAAACAAATGTTGCCTATCCTCTACATGCTTTCCTACGAAATTCAAGACTCAAACACAGAGTTTCTAATTAAACACTTCTTTCACTTCTTTCCCCTAGTGAGGAATCAAGAGAGAACATCCATTTCTATGTTGCTCACACAGTTCTACAAGCAAACTAGCTAAGAATTGGAGACTTCATTTGGAAAAACAAGAAAATAAAAAAATACTGAATATATCGTATGGAGTAATGTGCAAGAACTCAATGTGTTCATGTATGTTTCTATGAGGCACTAAAAAAGCATTCTTCAGTCCTTTTCATCTTCTACACAGTTGTTTTCATTTCCAGGGATAAAGTTGAACAGATCCTGAAATGGGGCAACAAGTTAAAATGCAAAATTACATCGTATCTTTTAAACAACTATAAAAGAATTGAAGACTAAACACTGTGTCCGAAACAATGACTATTTCGCCAAGTCAGGAAACAAGATAGAGGTTTCCTTATCTTCGGGCTCAAAAAGTTTTGGAAAAAGAACGTAAGAACTGGAGTCTCTCCTGTTCGCAGAATTGGAGTTGTCAAATATCTGTCATGAAGTCCGACAGATTCTATGCGTTCAAATGGTATTGTAGGAGATACAGATAACCATACTCCCTAGTTTTTCTAGAGTAAAAACGTTTCGTTGTTTTCTCCGAAGCAACAAGGATAACAAGGAAACAAGTCTGTGACTCAAGTAGTTTGTATTAAAAACCAATTTTGAAATAGCAGGGCTTTCATTTCAAAGATATTTTTCTATCAAAAAACACTGAAAGAACAATATTGAAATGAAAGCTCCATCCTCATTCTTGACTGGGAGAAAGAAAAGCATTGGTCTAGGAGCTCTTTATTTTAGGCCTTCTCTCCCTTCTTTTGTATATAGCATAAACAAACTAATTTCCCGTTTGTGCTCTTTTCATCTGTTCACATTCAGTTCTCTTTCACTTTCTGAGCTGTGACCTTATTCCTAGCTCTTAATACGAACCCTAAGACAAAAACAGACATCTCGTTTCATATCTATTTTTACAGTTTCCAAAACTGAGTGAGCTACATTGTAATGAAAGATCTATCTTGATTCCTTATTTGGGGAAACAAAACTATGAACTCTTTCATGCTTGTTTCACTTAAAAGCATGCAGAAGACACAAAGAAATTTTCCTGGTAGACTTGTTGCCTCAGTTCATTATATGTTCTTGAGATGAGGAAAAAACTAGAAGAAAAAGTGGGTTGTGTTGTTATGATTACTTAACACAATCCCATTGAAACGCCTTGATTTCTCAGGCGTTTCTACCTGGACGATAGTCAGAAGTTTAACAACAAACAACAGAGACTCCCGCGCGATTCAATTTGTCCTTTCCAACTTTGATTGAGCACCATTGAAATGCAAGCAGAACATAGATTCCTGACAGGAGCAAACAAAGGTTTAATGAGACTCGCTCTGTTTCTGTCTTGCATTTCACTGAAAGGCATGTAGATGATAGGAAGCAATTTTCTTGTTGCCTCCGTTCTAAATGTGTTCTGTTCTACTCCCCGACCTGAGAACAATACAGTGAAAGAAAAACAGGCGAGTGTTGCATTTGTTCTCATACAAACCCGTTTAAATGCATTTAGTTCTTGGGGATAAGTCCATGTACCAAATTAAGTAGTGTGTATACTCCTGTTTCCCAAACTAGAGAGACTGGCTCCTAGCTAAATTTTCTGTTCCCAAAACTGCATGAGTGCCAGTGAAAGAAAAACTTTATCTTTTTTTCTGGAGATGCTGAAAGAAACACTCATTTAGACACTTTTCACACTGTTCGTAGTGCAAGAGAAAGTAGGAATCACTGATTTATTTTCCTTCTTTGTTGCTTATGAGAAGTGAACAAAATGGCAATATTCAAGAAAAACTAGGGAGTGTGGTTATAGCTATCTGCTACAAAACCTTTTGAACGCATTGAAGTCCATCGGACTTCTCCATATACTCAAGTCAGATGTTTCACAAAACCTGTAGGCCAATCAAGAGGGATTCCAGATCGTGAATACTTTGTTTCCAAAACTAAGTGAGCTCAATATAAAAGAAAGCTCTACCTTGATACCTGACCAGGCAAAAAAATCGATTCGCACTCAATCAGTTTTATTCCTTTGGTTAATTCATAGTCGCGTAAAGGATACCATGTAATTTTGCATTTTTACTTTTTGCCCCAGTTCTGGATATGTTCGGCTTTATTCCTGGAAATGAGAACAACACCCAACCATGAGTCACTGATTTGTTTCCTTGTTATACTTGTTGCTTATGAGAAGATAATGAAACGGCGGTATTCAAGAGAAACTGGGGATTGTGGTTATCAGTATCTGCTACAAAACGTTTTGAACACATTGAATTCCGTCGGACTTCTCCATGTACTGAAGCCAGATGTTTGACAACTTCTATTCTCCAAACAAGAGAACCTCCAGTTCTTACATACTTTGTTTCCAAAACCGATTGAGCCCGATGGAGAAAAATCTCTATCAAGATTTCTGACTTGGCAAAATATTCACTGATTCTGACACAGGTTTAAGCCTTTGCTTCATTCATTGTCGTGTAAAAGATACAATGTATTTTTGCATTTTATCTTGTTGCCCCAATTCAAGATAGATTCAGCTTTTTTCCTGGAAATGAAAAAAACAGTGTAGAGCTGAAAAGGACAGAAGAATATCGTTTTTCGTACCTCACACACAACTATATTGGCACATTGTGCTCTAAGAAATTTCTCAATACACAAAATTCTGTATTTTTATTTTTCATGTTTTTCAAACTCGAGACTCCAATTCTTAGCCTGTTTCGTGTAGAATTGTTTGCTCAACATAGAAGTGGTTATTCTCTCTTGATTTCTCACTAGGGGAAAGAAGTGATGAAGCTTGCCTTTTATGGAAAAGCATGTAGAGGATTGAAAATAATTATATATTTTATATCTGTTGCTTTTATTCGGCGTTTGTTCTGCCCCGATCACTGACTTGAAAGCAATATTATGAAAGAAAAGCTGTGGGGTGTTGATTTTTGTCCTGGTGAAAACTCATCTAACGATCTGGTTTCTAACTTATTTATCGATCTAATAAATTCCTTATTTTGAATATTCCCATGTTCCAAACGGGAGAAAATCCAGTCCTTAGCTACTTTGCCTGTTTTTAGAACTGTGTGAGCAATATTGAAATGAAAGCTCTAACTTGTTTCCTCACTAGAGCAAACAAAAGATTAAATAGACACTGTGTGTTTCAGTCCTGCATTTCTTTGAAAAGTATGCAAAAAATACAAAGGAATTTCCTATTCACCCTGTGGCCAGGATTCAGAATGTGTACGCTTCTACTCGCTGTGTAGAAAATCAACACTGAAGATTGCAGGAATCGTTGGGAAACTTTTTCGTAGTACCTGCAACAATATCCACGCATGGAATATTATGGGATTTTTCCTACTAAATAACGTCAGTGATTTTATAAATCCGGTTTCCCAAGACACAGACTTTCCAGTTCATATTGACTTGGTCTGTTATCAACAATGAGAGAGCAAAATAGAACAGAAAGCGCTATATTTATATTTGAAATCGAGAAACAACTTTTTATCCGAAAACACTTTGTTTTAATTCTGCCTTTATTTCAAATTTTTGTAGAAGATACTAAGAAGTTTCTCAGTTTTCTTGCTCCAGTGCAGACTGTATTCTGTTTCACTCTTGGGAATGAGATCACCACTTTAGAAAATGACTGGAAAGTGTTGATCTTGGTACCTCATACAAACCCTTTTAAACACACAAAGTTCTGGGAATTCCCATTTTACTAGGATGAGTTGTGTAAAAACTTCTTTTTTTGAGCAACAAAGGCTGCAAAAACTACCGGATCAAGCCTCATTGAAAATTAAGCGCCATGATGGTGCCTGATGGACCTACTATCAACCCACTTTTTATTGAGAAGTATGTCGAAAATACGAAATCATTTCCCTGGCTATACTTGTTGCCTCGGTTCAGAATGTGTTCTTTACCGCTCCATGAAATGAGAACAATAGAGAAGAACAGAAAATCTTTCAAGTTTCATTGTAATCACCGCATAGAGACACCTTTCAACGCTTTACGTGGAATTACTCCACGTACTGAAGTCAGATGACTGGAACTTCTCTTTACTAACAATGGAGTCTTTAGTTCTGACAGAGTGAGCCACTTTGAAGTGAACGTTCTAGCATCATTCCCGCCTTGGGGAAACAAACATGCATCCTGACGTACTTTTTCAGCCCTGAGTTTTATTCAAACATGTAGCGGATAGGAAATTATTTTCCTACTATACTCTTTGCGTCTGTATAGACCCTCTTCTCTTTTACTTTCTGAGATGAGACCTAATCCTAACTCTTTTATCTGGACGCACTGTTTGATGCCGACGTTTTATTCAAAAGCATGTAAAAACTCCACAGAACAACACTGTTATGCCTGTTACCTCTCTTCAGAGTATGATTTGTTTTACTCCCAGAGATGATATGTAGAGGTCAAGTAATGTTGGCGAGTACAAGATAGAAACCCATGGTACCCATGGAAAAATTTTTATTTCTGTGGCATTTCTCCATTTTCTACAGGTGATTGGTTTAAAACTCCTTTATCCAGACAACAGAAACTCCAGTTCGAAACTGCTTGTCTGTTCCCACCACTGTACAACATTGAAACGAACGCAGTACATTGATTCCTGACTTGGGGAAAAAGGTTTCCCTATACAGGCCCTGTGTGAGGCCTGAGTTTCTTTGAAAAGCATGTCGAAGATAGAAAGTAATTTCCCTATTATACTTGCCTCTGTTAAGAATGTCGTCTGTGTGACTCCCTGCCATGAGAACTACACGATGGATGACAAGAAAAACTTTCGACTGTCGTTTTCAGTACTTCACTCAAGCACCTTTAGATGCAGTGAATTCTATGGAATTTCTCAGAGTATGGAGGTTAGGTGATTTAAACTTGAGTTTTCCAAACCAAAGAGAATTATGTTTAGGGTTAGAGCTCAGAGTAGAGGGAGGTTTATGGTTTACGGCTAAGGATAGGGCTGGGGTAGGGGAAAGGTTGGAGTTGAGTATGGTTTTTAGTGTTTGAGTTTGGGGTTAGAGTTAGGGTTGGTTTTAGTGTTACGTAAAGAGTTAGAGTGAGGGTTAGATTTGTTGTTTGGTATGGGGTTGTTATTGGTGTTATTGTTAGGGTTGGATTTGAGTTTGGGGTTGGGATTGGCTTAGGTTAAGGGTAAGGCTTAGTGTTATGTTAGCTTTTGGTGTAGGTTTAGGATTAGTGTAGCGGTTAGTGTTAAATTTAGTATCAGTTTTGTGGTTAGGGTTGGTGTTAGGTTAGGATGAAGGTTAGTTTTAGTTTTAGGTTAGGGTTAGGTTTGGGGTTGGTGTTTAGTTGGTGTTAAATTTGAGTTGGGATTGGGGTTAGGGTTAGGTACCTGTAGATTTAGGTTTGGGTTAAGGTTTGGGTTGGGGTTGAGGTACGGTTTGGGGTTGGTGTTACAGTTAGGTTTAGAATTAAGGTTGTTTTTTTCTAGAGTTGGGTTAGGGTGTGGGTTAGGATTAGAGATGGGGTTTGTGTTTAGGGTTACTGTTAGCGTTAGGATTGGGTTTTGGGTTGGGTTAGGGTTTGGGTTAGGGTTACCGTTAGTGTTAGGGTTAGGTTAGGGTTAGGGTAAGGGTTGAGTTAGGTTTATGGTTAGGGATATTCTGGTTAGGGTTACATTTAGGGTGAGGGTCATGGGTAGTTTTAGGGTTAGGATTAGGGTTAGGGTTAGGATTAGAGTTAGTGTTAGGTTTAAGTTTAGAGATAATGTCTGTTTGGGGTTTGGGATTTGGTTGGGGTAAGGGTTGGGATTAGGGTTGCGGTTAGAGTTAGGGTTAGGTTTAGGGTTATGGTTAGTGTTAGTGATAAGGTTGGGTTAGTGTAGGGTTAAGGTAAGCTTTAGTGTTAGTGTTAGGGCTAGTTTATGGTTGGGGTTGGGTTTGATATTGGGGTTAAAGTTAGGTATAGAATTGCATTAGGATTACGGTTAAGGTTTTAATGGAAGGGTTGTTAGTGTTAGAGCTACGGTTGGGTTTGGGTTAGGTTTAAGTTTATGGTTTAGGGATAGTGTTCGGTTAGGTTTAGGGTTGTGTTATAATTAGGGTTGGAGATGTGGTTGTAGTTGTGGTTTGGGTTAGGCTTAGTATTTGGTTTGGTTTAGTGTTAGAATTTAAAATAGAGTTGGGTTAATGTTATTATTAACGTTATGGTTGGGGTTCGGGTAAGGATTAGGGTTAAGGTTAGGTTTAGCTTTAGAGTAAGGGTTAGGGTTAGGTTTTATGTTCAGATTCGGGATACAATTTTGTTTGTGTTGGGGTTGGTGTTAGGATTTTTGGTTGGTTTTGGCATGGGTTATAGTGTCTGGGTTAGGGTTAGAATTTGGTTAGGGTTAGGTTTAGATTTAGGGTTAAGATTATGGTTAGGGTAAGTGTTGAATTAGGTTTATGTTTAGGGTTAGTTTTGGGGTTAGTGTTACTGTTAGAGTTAGTTTTAGTGTTAGCGTGGGGTTAAAGAAAAGTTTAGGGTTAGAGTTAAATATGAAGTTAGGGGTAGATTTAGGGTTGAGTTTGGTGTTGGGATTGAGGTAGGGTTAGGATTAAGATTAGGGTTGTGTTAGGGTAGTTTTAGGTTTGGGATTTGCTTTAGGTTTAAGGTTAGAGATAGGGTTGTGGTTAAGGTTCCTGATGTGATTAAGCCTGGTGATAGTGTTATTTTTGGGGTTAGGATTAGTGTTAAGGATATGGTAGTGTTAGGGTTAGAGTTAGGGTTGTTTTTGGGTTATTTTATGGTTAATTTTAGACTTATGTGTAGGTTTAGGTTAAATATTTGCATTGGTTTAGGCTTAGGATTAGTGTAGCTTTAGAGTAAGATTTAGAGTTAGGATAAGGGTTGGGTTGGTGTTAATTTTGGGCTTGGGTATAAAATTAGGTATAGAATTGCATTTAGTGTTAGGGTAACGGTTAGGGCTAGCATTAAGTTTAGGGATATAGTTATGGTTGGGTTTGGGAGTAAGGTTAGGGTTGTTTTTACAGTTAGGGTTATTGTTGGGTTAGCTTTACGATTTGGTTAGGGTTAGAGTTAGGGTTTGGGTGTCTGTTAGGTTTAGGGTTTGGGTTAGTGTTAAGGTTATGGTTAGCATTATGTTTGGGGATCAGGATGGGGTTGGAGATGGAGTTATATTAGGTATAAGGGTAGGTTTAGACTTTGGTTGAGGTTAGAGTTAAGGTAGTGTTAAGAGTAGTTTTAGGTTTGGGGTTATGGCTAGTGTAAAGGTTGTTAGGGATAGGTTTAGAGTTGGTGTTAATCCTAAGGTAAAGATGGTGTTAGGGTTAAGTTTATGGTTAGGCTTAGCAATAAGGCCAGTGTTACGTTTAATGTTAACGTTAGGCCTAAGTATAAGGAGAGTGTTAGGGTTAGGGTTAGGCTTAAGAATATGAATGAGGACAGTGTTAACTTTAGGGTTATGTTTAGGGTTTGGCCTAAGGATAAAGATAGTTTTAGCACGAGGTCAGGTTTTGGCCCAAGGATAAGGTTAGTGTTAGAGTTGGGGTAGATTTTGGCCAAAGGAAAAATTTTGATGTTAGGGTTAGGGTTAGTTTAAGAATAAGAATATTTTCCTGGTTACAGTTAGTGTAAGGGTAAGGTAGTGTGTTTGGCTTAAGTTTGGGATTAGGCCTAGCTGATTAGGGTAATTCCTAAAAATAAAAATATGGTTAGGTTTAGGGTTAGGGTTATGGTTAAGATTCACGATAAGTATAGTGTTAATATTAGGGTTAACGACTCAAAAATTATGGACAGTGGTTAGGTTTGGTCTCAGAATAAGGATTTTGTTATGCTTGGGATTTGGGTTCTGCATAAGCATAAGGATTGAGTTAGGGTTAGGATAATGATTAGGGGGAAGCTAGAGCACAATGTCAGGGTTAGGTTTGGTGTTAGCCCCAAGGATATGGATAGTGTCAGGGATAGGTTTTGGGTTAGGTCTAAAGATAATGACAGTGTTAGAGTCAAGTTTAGGGTTGGGGTAGGCCTAAACTTAATGATATTGTTAGGGTAGGGGGTTGGGCTGGGTCTAAGGAAAGGATAGTGTTAGGGTGGAGTTAAGGTTCAGGTTGACAAGGAGTGTTAGCTGTAGGTTAGGGTTAAGCCTAAGGATAAGGTTAGTGTCAGTGTACAAATTAGTCTTAAATTAAATTTGGTTTTATGGTTAGTGTCAAGCTAATGGTAAGGTAGAGTATTAGGGTTAATGTTGGGATTAGGCCTAAGCAAAGAGAGTGATAGTGATGGGCACAGTAAGTCCTAAGGAAAACATACTGTTAGGGTAAAAGTTAGTGTTAGGGATAGGGGTAGGAATAGTATTAGCGTTAAGGTTAGGGTTAGGGTTAAGGCAAAGGATAAGGATAGTGTTAGGGTTAGGCCTATGCATGAAGGAAAGGTTAATGTTGGGGATCTGGTAAGGACTTAGCCGAAGGATTTTGTTAGGTTCAGGGTTAGGGTTAGGCCTAATAATAAGGATAGTCTTGGGATTAGGGTTATTGTCAAGCCAAAGGACAATTTTGTGTTCAGATTAGGGTCAGGGTTAGGCCTATTGATATGGATGGATAGTTTTATGAAGAAGAATAGTCTTAGTGTATAGATATAGACAGTGCTCGAGTTAGGGTTATGTTAGTTTGAGGTTAGGGACAATGTCAGGGATAGGGTTTGGGTTAGTGTTAGGCCTCAGAAAGAGGATGTGGATAGGTTTGAATTTGGGTCAGGAGGAAGTGTAAGTATAGAGTTAGTGATAGGGTTAGCCCAAATTATAAAGATAGTGTTAGTTGGTGGTAGGGTGACCCCTAAACCTAAGGAGAGTATTACAGTTAGGGATAGAGTTAGGGTTAGTGTAAGAAAAAGGATAGTATTAGGGTTACAGTAAAGTTCAGGCTTATTTATAAGAATAGTATTAGGGTTATATCTAATATTATTCTAAGAATATGGATAGTGTTAAAGTTAGGGTAGAATTCTTCCTAAGGATATGTTTAGTGTTAGTGATAGGGTTAGTCTAAAGATAAGGATTGAATCATGGTTTGGCGCAGTCTAAGGACAAGGTAGAGTGCTAGGGTTAAATTTGGGATTAGGCCTAAGCAAGGGGGGCAGTCTTAGGTTTGGGTAGGGTCAGGGATAAGCATAAGGATAGTGGTAAGTTTAGGGTTGAGATTAAGTCTAAGGATGAGTATAGCGTTAGTGTTAGGGTTAACATCACTCTAAGGTTATGGTTGGTGTTGATTTTATGGTTATGATTAGTCTAAAGATAAGGATAGTGATAGGGTTAGGGTTATGATTAGGCTTAAGAACAAGGATAGCATTAGGGTTGGAATTTGTGTTAGGACTAAGAATAGGGTTCTGCCTAGCCTAAGCATGAGGATAGTGTCATGTTTGAGGTTTGATTAAGAGTCAAGCATAAGGATAGTGTTAGTTTTCGTGTAAGGCCAAAAGATATGGGTAGTTTAAATGTTAGGATTAGGGTGAGTTCTAAGGATAAAATTAGTTTTAGGGTTAAGTTTAGGGTTAGGACTAAGATAAGAATAGTGTAAGGGTTAGGGTTAGATTTAGTCTAAGGATAAAGATGGCTTGTTTAGTGGTAGGATTAGTCTAAGGTTAAGAAAGAGTTAGGGTTAGTCCTAAGTACAAGTATAGCCATAAGGTTAGTGTTTGTTTTTGGCCTAAGGTTAAGAATAGCGTTCGGGTTAATTTCAGTGTTATTCTATGGATAAAGATTGTGTTAAGGTTAGATTTAGAGTTAGACTTAGGCCTATGGAATAGATCTGGTGTTGGGGTTAGTGTTAGTCTAAGGATAAGGATGCTATATGGGTTACAGTTAGATTTACGCCTACTGATATAGTTTTGGTGATAGGCTTAAAGTTAGTCTGAGGATATGAATAATGTTAGGGTTGTGATTTTGGTTAGTCTAAGAATAAGGATGGTGTCATGGTTAGTGTTAGGGTGAAGGGTTTCGTTTGGGGTTTGGCCTAAGGTGAAGGATATTGTTAGGCTTAAGGTTGGTGTTTAGCCCTAAATATAAGTATACTGCAGGGGTTAGGTATTTATTAAGGCCTAACGATAAGGAGTTTGTTATGTTTTAGTGTTAGGGATGGGCTTAAGCATCAACGCAGTGTTCAGGTTGGGGTTTGGGTTAGGCCTAAGTATCAGGATATGTTAGGGTTAGGGTTAGCATTAGGGTTAAGTTTATGAACAAAGAAAGTTTTAGCATTATGTTAGGCTGAAGAATAAGGTCAGCATTCATGCACAGGGTGAATTTGGCCAAAGGATATGTTTCATGTTAGAGTTGGTGTTAGTGTAAGTCTAAGAATAAGGGTAGTTTCAGGGTTAGGGTTAGCCTAGAGTGTTGAGTTTAAGGTTGGGATGAGGCCTAAGCAAGAGGACAATGTTAGGGATGGTTATGCTCATTCCTAAGGATAAGAATATGGTTAGGATTAGAATATGGTTAGGGATAGGATTAGCGCTAAGGATAAGGATAGTGTTAGAATTAGGGTTTACCATCTAATTTATGGAGAGTGTGATCTTTATGGTTAGGGTTGGTCTCAGAAAAACGATTTTGTTAAGTTTAGGCTTGATGTAGGCCTAAGCATAAGGAATGAGTTAAGGTTAGAGTTAAGGTTAGGCCTAAGCTTAAGGATAGTGTTAGGGTTAGGGTTGCTGTTAGCCCTAAAGATCAGGATAGTGTTAGGGTTAGGTATGGGGTTAGGCCTAAAGATAAGGACAGTGTTATGCTCAGGTTTAGGGTAGGGGTTATGCCCAGGTATAAGGATAGCGCTAGGTTTGGAGATTGTGTGCAGTCAAAGAGAAGGATAGTGTAAAGGGTGGGGTTATGTTTCACAAGAAGGACAAGGACAGTGCTAGTGGTAGGTTAGGGTTATGTCTAAGGATAAGTTTAGTGTTAGTGAAAGGGTTAATCTAAAGTTAAGGATAGCTTTATGATCAGGGTTTGTTTACTGGTAATGTATTAAGAATTAAGTATTAAGGTTAAGGTTGGGATTAGGCCTAACTCTAGCCATTAACCTAATCCTAACCCCGACCCTAACCCTAAGCCAAACACTAAACCCCAACATTCATTCCCACACTAACTCGGTCCACATACCACAAACTACCCTAATCCTTAACACTAACACTTACCCCAGCCTTAACTAAACCACAACACAAACCATAACATTAACACCAAACACAAACCGACACCAACGCTAACCCTAACCTTAAACCCCACCCCAAACCTAGCTCTAACCCTAACCCTAACCCAACACTAATTCTAATTCGAACCATAACCCTAACCCCAAAGCTAATCTAACCGCAACACCAACCCTAAAGCTAAACCCAAACCCAACACAACCCTAACCCTAAACTTAAACCTAACCCTAACCCTGAACCTAACCCTGACCATAACTCCAACCCTTACCCTAAATATTATGCTAAACTTAACCCTAACAATAACCCTAATTCCAACTCTAAACCTACCACTCAACCTAACTTACAAACTAACCTAAACCCCAACCCTAACCCTAACCCTAATACTAACCAACCCTATCCAAATCATAGCCATAAACCTAATCTAACCCGAAACCTAATCTTAACCCAACCTTAACATAAAACCTAAACCTAACCCTTACCCAAATGCTATTCACAAATAACCCCAAAACCCACACCAACCCCAAACCCAACCTCAACCCCAACCTCAAATCTAACCCTAACCATAACCCTAAACCCAACCCTAACCCAATCATATCCCTCACAGTAACCCTAAGCCCAAACCTAACCTTAACCCAAACTGTAACCCTAAACCTAACCCTAACACAAAAGCCAACCCCACCTATAATCCTAAACGTAACTCTAACCCTAACCAAAACTCCAACCTGAAACCCCAAAAAACCCTAACCCCAACCCTAAACTCCACGCTGACCCTAAACCTAACCCGAAACCCGACCTCAACCCCAAATCAAACCCTAATCTAAGCCTAACCCTAACCCTAAATGCACCACTAACCATGACACTAACCCAAACCCTAACACCAACCCTAAACCAAAAGCTAAACCTAACCCAAAGCCTAAACCTAACACAAATGCCAACCCCAACAATAATTCTAAAACTAACTCTTACCCTAACCAAAACCCCAAACCCAAACCCAAACACAACCCTAACCCAAGCCCTAAAACCAACCCTAACCCTAACTCTAAACCCAATGCTAACCATAAACCTAAACCTAACCTTAAACCCAAACACAAACCCATCCCAAAACCCAAATCCAAACCTAACCCTGACCATAAAACAAAACCAAACCCCTACCATAAAGTGAAACCTAACTCTAACCGTGTCACAAAACCCAACCCCAACGCTAAATCCAAGCCTGACACTAACCCTAAACCCAAAGCTAACCCAAAATACAACCCTAACCCAACGCTAAACCCAAACTTAACCTTACCCAAACCCTAAACCCAAACCTAACTCTAAACCTAACCCACCGCAAACCCTAACCAAAACCCCAACACCTAACTTAAGCCTAACCCTAACCCTAAGCCTAAACCCAACACTAAACCTAACCCCCAAACAAACCCCAACATCAACCCTAAACAGAAATCCAAACCTAACCCTTACCCTAGCCCTGAACCTGAACCCAACCCTAACACTAACCTAACCATAATCTAAACCTAACCCTAAACCCTAAAAACCAACCCTAACACTAACCCTAACCATAACACTAAACCTAACCCTAACACTAACCCTAACCATAACCCTAAACCTAACCCTAAACAAACCCAAACACCAACCCCAAAATGAAACACAAAACCTAAACCCAACGCTAACCTAACCCTAACCCCAAAACCAACCCCAACCCCAACTCTAAACCCAATCCTAACCATAACCCTAAACCCAACCTCAACCCAACCCCAAATCAAAATCCAAACCTAACCCTAACGCTAACCTGAAACCTAATCCCAAACCCAACCCTAACCCTAAGCCTAATGATAACCCAAAACATAACCCTAACACAAACCTCAAACCCAATCATAAAACTAAAACTAATTCTAACCCTAACCAAAACCCCAATCCCAAACTCAAACACAGCCCTAACCCCAAAACTAAACCCAACCCTAAACCTAAACCTAACCCTAGACCTAACCCTAACACAAAAACCAAAGACTAACACTAAGCTTGAAGGTAACCCTAACGCCAACAACAACACAAGCCCCAAACCCAAATCCAAGCATAACCATAACCCTAAACCCAAACCTAACCATAACCCAAACCCTAACCCCACCCCCAATCCCAACTCCAGCCATAAACCTAACCTTAACCCAATACCTAACCCCAAACCTAAGCCTAACCCTAATACCAACACTAAACATAACCCTAACCCTAACATGAACCTTAACCTAAACCCCAACAACAAATGCAAACCCATCCCCAATCCCAACCCTAACCCTAAACCTAACCCAAATGCTAAATCTAACCATGACACAAACCTCAACCCCAACCATAACCCTACAACTAACACTAACCCTACCCTGAAACCTAATCCCAACCCCAAACACAACCCCAACCCCAACCTCAAAGTCAACCATACACTAAACCCTAACCCTAAACCCAATCCTAAACCTTACCCTAAGCCTAAACCTAACTCCAACACCAACACCAACACCAAACCCAAATCCAAACATAACCCTAAACATAACCTTAACCCCAAACCTAACCCAAATCCTAACCTTAAATCTAACCCTAACCCTAACCCCAACCCCAACACCAACACCAAACCCAAATCCAAACCTAACCCTAAACCTAACCCTAACCACAACCTTAACCCTAACCCTAAACCTAACCCTAAACCTAACTCTAACTAGAAACCTAACCCTAACACAAACTGGAACACCAAGCCTAAGCCTAACTAACCCTAACCCCAAACCCAACCCAACCCTAACCCCAAATCCAAATCTAAACCTAAACCTAACCCCAACCCTAACCCTAACCCTAAAAATAACCATAACCCTCAACTCTAACACAAACCCCAATAAAAACCATAACCTTAAATCTAACTCTAAACTTAACCCAAACCCCAACCACAAACCCATACACAACCCTAACCCCAACTCGAATCCCAAACCTATCCCTAACCCTGACCCCAATCCTAACCCTAAGCCCAGCCCTAACCCAAACCTAACACAAACCCCAAACACGAACTTAACCCTAACTCTAACACTAACCCTAACAACACCAACCCCGAACCCAAATCCAAAACTAAACATAACCCTACACCTAATACCAACCCTAACTGTAGCCGTAACCCCAACACCAATCAAAAATCCAAACCTAACCATACCACTAGACCTAACCCTAAACCTAACCGTAACACAAACCCCAACTACAACAATAACCCTGAACCTAACTCTAACCCAAAACCAAACCACAATCAAAAACCCAAACCCAACCATAACCCCAACCCCAACCACAACCCCAAATCCAACGCTAACCTAAACCTAACACTAAACCCAACACTAACCCTAAACTTAAGCCTAACCCTAAAACCAACCCAAACCCCCAAACCAACCCCAAATCAAATCCTAACTTAAACCTAACCCTAAACCCAACTCCAATCCCAACCCTAAACCCAACTCCAGTCCCAACCCTAAACCCAAATCCAAAAATAACCCTAACCCTAACCTCATTCCCAACCCGAACCCTAACCCTAACGCTAAATCTAACCCAAAGACAAACCCAAAATCCAACCATTACCCTAAATTTAACTCTAACACTAACCCAAATCTCAACCCGTAACCCAAACACAACCCTAACCCTAACCCCAACTCCTACCCCAAACCTAAGTCCAACCCTAACCTAAACCTAACCCAAACCCTTACCCTAAACCCAAACCTAAACCTAATCATAACCCTAACTCAAAGGCCAACCCCAAGCCAAACCCCAACTCCAACACAAAACCTAACCTTAACCCTAACACTAAAAACAACCCTAAACCTAAACCCTAACCCTAACACCACCCCCAACCCCAAATCTGAAACTAACCCTAAACTTTATCCCAACCCTAACTCTAACCCCAACTCTAAACCTAAACATAACTCTAACAACCCCAACACCAACCCTAAGCCTAACCCTAAACTCCTACCCCAAACCCAAGCCAGAACCCGAACCAAAATCCAAAACTAACACTAACTGAAAACCTAACCCCAACCACAACACCAAACCCAAACCCAAATCCAAATCTACCCCTAATGCTAACCCTAACCAAAACCTTAACCCTAACTGTAACCTTAACTCAAACCTCAACCCCAACCCCAACCCAAATCCAACACTAACCTAAACCTAAAATTAAATCTAAGCCTAACCCTAACAAAAAACCTAACTCTGACACAAACGCGAACCCCAACCCTAACCCTAACCCCAATCCCTACCCCAGCCTCAAACGAAAATCCCAACCTCACCAACACTAACCTCAACCGCAAACATAACCCTAACCCTAACATTAACCCTGACCCTAAACCTAACCCTACCCCTAAACATAACCCTAACACAAAACCCAACTGGAAACATAACCCTAAACCTAATTCTAACCCTAACCCAAATGACAACGGCAAACCCAAACACAAACCTAACCCCAACCCTAAACCCAACCCTAACCCTAACCCTAACTCCAACCCTAACCACAAACCCAAATCCAAACCAAAGCTAGCCCTAACCCTAATCCTTAACCCAACCCTAACTGTAATCTTAACCCTAATGCAAAGGCCAACCCCAACATCAACCACAACTCCCACACTAAACCTAACCATAACCCTAAACCCAAAAATAACCCTAACCATAACCATAACACCAACACCAAACCCAAATCCAAACTTAACTCTAACCCTAAACACAACCCTAACACTAACCCTAAATATAACCATAAACCTAAACCTAACGCTAAATAAACCCCAACCCCAACCATAGCCCTAACCCTAACATCAAGCCCAACCCCAAAAACAAACCCAAACACAAATCTAAACTTAACCCTAACCCGAATGCTAACCCTAACCCTAATCCTAAACTTAACCATGACCCAAACCCAACTGAAACCCTAAACAAGACCCTAACCCTAAACCCAACTGTAAACCTAACCCTATCCTAACACTAACACCAACCCCAACACCAACACCAAACCAAACACTAACCCCAACCCTAACCCCAACCCTAACCCTAACCCTAATCTCAACCCCCATCCCAACCCAAAATCCAACCCTAACCTAAAACCTAACCCTAAACCCAAACCTAACCCTAACCCTAACCCAAATGCCAACCACAAACCCAACCCCAACTCCAACCCTAAACATAAACTTGACCATAAACCTAAATTCTAACCCTAACCCCAACAATAAACCTAATCCTGACCCTAAACCTAACCCTAACCCTAAACCTAACACCAACCCCAACACCAATGCCAAACATAAATCAAAAACTAACCATAACCCTAAATCTAACCCTAAACCAAACCCTAACCCTAACCCCAACCCCAACACCAAATCCATAGCCAAATCCAAACCTAACGATAAACCTAAGCCTAACCCTAAACCTAGCCTAACACAAACCCCAACCACAACCATAACACGAAACCTAAATCTAACCCTAACCTAAAACACAACCCCCAACCCTAACCCTAACCCTAACCTTAATATCAACCCCAACCTCAAACCCAAACCCAAATCTAAACCTAACCCTAACTGCAACTCTAACCATAAACCGAACCTTAAAACTAACCCTAAGCCTAAACCTAACTCTAACACAAACCCAACAACAACCCTAACCCTAAATCTACCTCTAACCATAACACAAACCTCAACCCCAAGCCCAAACACAACCCCAACACCAACCCAAACCCTAACCCTAACCCAAACCCCTAAACCAACCACAAACCCCAAAACAAAACTAAACCTAACCCTAACCATAACACTAACCCCAACCACAACACCAACCACAAACCCAAATCCAAAACTAACCCTAACCCTAACCCCAACACCAAACCTAAATCTTCCCTTAAACCCAACCCAAAACCCAAACACAAATCCAAAACTAACCCTAACCCTAACCCCAACACGAACACCAACCGCATACGCAAACCCAAACATAAGCATAAACCTAAGCCTAATGCTAAATCTAGCCCTAACACAAACCCCAACCCGAAGCATAACACTAAACCTAATTCTAACCCTAACCTAAACCACAACCCCAAACCCAAACAAAACCTTAACCCCAACCCTAAACCCAACCCTAACCCTAACCCTAAATGTAAACCCAATCCCTACCCCAGCTTCAAACCCAAATCCAAACCTAACCCTAATCCTAATACTAACGCAACCCCAACCCTAATCCAAACCTTAATGCTAAACCTAACCATAAACCTAACCCTAACCCTAAATCTAAACCTAATACAAACCCCAGCCCCGACCATAACCCTAAACCTAACTCTAACCCTAACCCAAACTGCAGTGATAAACCCAAACACAACCATAATCCCAAACCTAAGCCCAACCCTAAACATAACCCTAAACCAATCCCAACCCCAAACCCAAATCCAAACCAAAACTAACCCTAACACTAACCCTAAACCCAACCCTAACCCTAATCATAAGCCTAACACAAAGGCCAACCCCAATCCACACCCCAAATCCAACCCTAACCCTAACCCTAACCCTAAACCTAAACCTAAACCCAATCCTAACCCTAAACCTAACCCAGACACCAACCCCAACACCAACCCCAAATAAAAATACAAACCTAACCGTGACACTAAACCTAATCCTAAACTTAACCCTAACAAAAACCTCAACCTCAACAATAAGCCTAAACCTAACTCTTACCCTAACAAAAACCACAACCACAAACCCAAACCCGATCCTAATCCTAACCCTAAACCCAACCCTAACCCCAACCCGAACCACAATCCAAAATCCAAACTTAACCTAACCCTAACCCTAAACCCAATCCTAAACCTAACCCTAACCCTAACCATAACCTCAACCCCAACCCCAACCCCAAACCCATATCCAAACCTAAGCGTAAACCTAAACCTAAGGCCAACCCTAAACCTAAATCTAACCCTAAACCCAAACCTAACACTAACCTTAACCCTAACTTTAACACTAACACAAAACCCAACCCCAAACCCAAACACAACTCTAACCCCAGCCTTAACACTAATCCTACCCTCAATCCAAACCCCAACTCTAAAACCAACTGTGACCTAACCCAAACCCTTACCCTAAAACCAACCCTAACCATAACCATAAACCTAACCCAAACCCCAACCCCAAGACCAACCCCAACTCCAACACTAAACCTAAATAACCCTAACTCTAAAGCCAAGCCTCACCCTAAACCCTAACCCTAACACCAACCACAATCCCAAACAAAATCCAAAACTAACCCTAAACATAACACTAACATACACCCTAACCCTAACTGTAACCCTAACCCTAAACCTAACCGTAATCCTAAACATAACCCTAACACACACCCCAACAACAACCCTAACCCTAAATCTAACCCCAACCCCAAATACAACCCCAAACCCAAACCCAAAACTAAACATAACACTAACCGTAACCCTATACCCAACCTCAACACCAACCTCAAACCCAAATCCAAACCTAAACCAAACCCTAACCCTAACCCAAACCCTAACCCTAACCGTAACTGTAACCCAAACCCCAACCCCAACCACAAAACAAATCACCCCAACCTAAACCTAACATTAAACCTAAACCCAACTCTAGCCATAACCGTAACCCTAACCCTGCCTCAAATCCAAATCCAAACCTAACCCTAACACTAGCACAAACCCCAAACCCAACCATAACCCTAAACCGAACTCTGACCCTAACCCAAAACAAAATATCAAACCCAAACACAACCCTAACCCCACCCCTAAACCCAACCGTAACACTAACCCTAACCACAAACCCAAACCAAAATCCAAACCAAAACTAGCCCTAAACCTAACCCTACACCCAACCCTAACCCTAATCATAACCCTAAAGCAAAGGCCAACCTCAACCTCAACCCGAACTCCAACACTAAACCCAACCCTAACCCTAACACTAACCCCAACACCAACACGAAACCCAAATCCAAACGTAACCCTAACCCTAACCCCAACCCTAAGCCTAATCCTGACCCTAAACCTAACCCTAAACGTAAACCTAACACAAACCCCAACCCTAAACCTAACCCTAACCCCAACACCAACACAAACCCCAAACACAAACCCAAAACTAATCCTAACCGTAACTGTAACCCAAAACCCAACCCTAACCCTAACCCTAACCCCAACACCAACCCCATACACAAATCCAAACTTAACCATGACCCTAAGCCTAACTGTAAACCTGGCCCTAACACATACACCAACCCAAACCATAACCAAAAACCTAACACTAACCCTAAACCAATCCAAAGCCCCAAACCGAAACCCAACCCTAACTCCAACCCTAAACCTAAATCTAACCCCAACCCTGCCCCAGCATCAAACCCAAATTGAAACCTAGCCCTAATCTTAACACTAACCTCAAACGCCAACACTAACCCTAATGCTAACGTTAACCCAAAATCTAACCCTAACCCTAAATCTAACACAAACCTCAACCCCAACCATAACCCTAAACCAAACTCTAACCCTAACCCAAACCACAAAGCCAAACCCAAACACAATCCTAACCCCAACACTAAACACAACCCTAACCCTAACACTAAGCCCAAACACAACGTCAAACCCAAATCAATCCAAAATTTACCCTAACCCTAATCCTAATCCCAAACCTAATGCTAATCATAACCCTAAAGCAAAGGCCATCTCCAACCCCAGTCCAACCTTAACCTGAACCCTAACCCTAACCCTAAACCCAACACTCACCCTAACACTACCAACACCAAACCCAAATCCAAACTTCACCCTAACCCTAAACTTAAACCCAACCCTAACCCTAATGCTAAACCTAACCTAACCCTAAACCTAAGCCTAAAACAAACCCCAACCCCAACCCTAACACTAACCCTAACACCAACCCCAACCCCAACCCCAACCCCAAAACCACATCTGAATCTAAACATGATCCCAACCCTAACCCTAAACCCTAAATGTAAGCCTAAACTTAAACCTAAATCTAACCCTAACACAAACCCCAAAACCCAACCATAACCCTAACCCTAATGCTAACCCTAACACGAACCCCAACCCCAACCTCAAACACAACCCCAACCCCAACCCGAACCGCAACCCAACCCCAACCCAAATCAAAACCTAACGCCAATGCTAACTTTTGACTGGCTCAAACCGGTTCAAACTGGTTCAAACCGGTTGTGACTGGTTTTGACTGGCTCAAACCGGTTCAACACGGTTCTGAACTGTTTTGACTGGCTCAAACCGGTTCAAACAAGTTCTGACCGGTATCAACTGGATGAAAATGGTTCAAATCGGTTCTGACTGGCTCAAAACGGATCAAACCAGTTCAAAACGGTTTTGACTGGTTCAAACGGGTTCAATTCGGTTCTAGGAGGTTCTGACCAGTTTTGACTGGCTCAAAACAGTTCAAACCAGTTCAAACCGGTTCTGACCAGTTCTGACAGGCTGATACCGGTTCCAAATGGGTCAAACTGGTTCTGACCAGTTTTGACGGGCTCAAACCGGTTCAAATTGGTTCTGACCGGTTTGGACCACATGAAACCGGGTCAAACGGGTTCAAACAGGTTCTTATCCGGTTTTGACTGGCAGAAACCGGTTCAAACCGGTTCAAACCGGTTCTGACCAGTTTTGACTGGCTTAAACCCCTTCTAAGCAGTTATGACCAGTTTTGATTGGCTGAAACCGGTTCAAACCAGTTTTGACCAATTTGGACTGGCTGAAACCGGTTCAAACAGGTTCAAACCGGTTCTGACCATTTTTGACTAGCTCAAACTGGTTCAAACCGGTTCTACCCGGTTTTGCCTGGCTCAAAAAGTTTCTGACCGGTTTTGACAGGCTCAAACCGTTTCAAACCGGTTCAAACCAGTTCTGACCAGTTTTGACTGGCTGAAACCGGTTCAAACCGGTTCAAACCAGTTCTGACCGGTTTTGACTGACTCAAACCGGTTCTGACCAGTTTTCACTGGCTCCAACTGGTTCAAACCGGTTCTGACCAGTTTTGACTGGTTTGGACTGGCTCAAACAGTTTCAAACCGGTACAATCTGGCTCTGACCGGCTTTGTCTGGCTGAAACTGGTTCAAACTGATTGAAACCGGTGTTGACCGGTTATGACCGGTTTTGACTGGCGCACACCGGTTCACCGGTTCAGACCGGTTCTGACCTGTTTTCCCTGGCTCAAACCGGTTCAAACCGGTTCAAATCGGTTCTGAACGGTTTTCACTGTCTGAAACTGGTTCAAACTGGTTCAAACTGGTTCTGACCAGTATTGACTGGCTGAAACCGGTTCAAATGGGTTCACACCGGTTCTGACCGGGTTTGACTGGCTCAAACCGGTTCAAACTGGTTCTGACCGTTGTTGACTGGCTCTCACCAGTTCAAACCGGTTTTTATCGGTTTTGACTGGCTCAAACAGGTTCAAACTGGTTCAAACCGGTTCTGACCGGTTTGACGGGCTGAAACCGGTTCTGACCGGTTTTAACTGGCTCAAACCGGTTCAAACCGGTTCTAAATGGTTTTGACTGGCTCTAATCGGTTCAAACTGGTTCAAACCGGTTCTGACCAGTTTTGACTGGCTGAAACCCGTTCTAACCAGTTTTGATCGGTTTTGACTGGCTGAAACCTGTTGAAACAGGTTCAAACCTGTTCTGATCGTTTTTCACTGGCTGAAACCGGTTCAAACTGGTTTTGACCAATTTGGACTGGCTGAAACCGGTTCATACCGTTTCAACCCGGTTCTGACCATTTTTGAATAGCTCACACTGGGTCAAACCGGTTCTAACCTATTTTGCCTGGCTCAGAACGTTTCTGAACGGTATAGACTGGCTTACACCGGTTCAAACCTGTTCAATCCGGTTCTGACCTGTTTTGATTGGCTGAAACCGGTTCAAACCGGTTCAATCCGGTTCTCAATAGTTTTGACTGGCTGAACCCGGTTCAAACCGTACCAAACAGGTTCTTAACGGTTTTGACTGGCTCCAACCGGTCCAAACTGGTTCAAGCCGGTTCTGAGGG
>PVKB01007537.1:0-32905 GCA_004027205.1 Ctenodactylus gundi | reverse complement strand
TCCCGGGAAGACTGTGAATCCCGGCAATGGGAAACGGCGGGGGCAGGGCCTTGCGAGTTAGGAAAAAGGTCCCCCCGACCATGCTTGCCGGTCTTTTCTCCACTTGCACGTGGGAAGGACACCCTTTTGCAAAAGGAAATTAAAGCCTCATACCCTGTTGTCCATGCCTCCCAAGTCCATCCTTTGTTTGGACAGGAAGATTGCTATGCGCCGTTTCTAACAATAGCAACGTGTCTTTTACTGTAATAATTTTTAATTTAAACATTCACTGTATTTTGTGATCACAACTTGTAATAATGAGACATATATGGCCCTCAGGGAATATGCTTGCAAAATCTTGCTGTATCATCCATCAAATGTGAAATGCATAAGAAACCGTTTGGTGAGGAATAAAAAAAATGTGAAATGCAGGTTATTATTTTTATTTTGGGCCTGTTTTGCCCTCCAATAATATTGGTTATTTAGAGTTGAAGGAGTAGATGCATTTTACAAGTTATTTTCAAATAGTGTAGTAAATTTCAAAAGATTATCTGTTGAACTTTTAAAATATGTATGAATTATAAATATGAATTTTTATGACTTGTTAAATATGGATTTTTTTTAGCCAGATCCTGAGTCAGATTTTTTTTTGACCTATGGTGTCAAGCAATCACCTACTAATCCTATCAGTTTAGTGTCTGTCATTGTCGAGCTTTATAAAAACTAAGTTCAGGGTCTTCACATGGGTTTTACTGGACTTTTTACCAGCTTTTATTTGTACTGATAAAACAACAGTAAAAAAACATATATGTGTGTATATTGTATATGTGGAAGAGTATTGTATAACTTATCCTCTCCTAGCTGTGACCACATAGTAGAACAAAACGTAAGTAATGTAGCACCGCAGTAGCTAGCAGTGTGATCAGCTGACCTGTGTTCTCTGCACAGGTTTATGGAGCAGTGATGAACATAAACCGTGGGAATCCCTTCAAAAAGGAGGTGGTGTTGGATTCATGGCCAAATTTCAAAGCTATCATCACTCGACGACAGAGAGAGGTACAGGCTTTTTTCGTTGTTTTTGTTTTCGTTTTTGTTTTTGTTTTTTTGCAGATGAGGTCTTCCTCTGTAGTCCAGGCTGGTCCTATATTCACTATGTAGCCGAGGCTGACTTCAAAATCATCGCAGTCCTGCCCCAGCTTTCCAGCTGCTGAGATTACAGGTTATGTGCCACAATGCCCAGGTAATTTTTATATGGCCCTGCGGAATCAAACCTGAGGCCTTATTCATGCTTGCCAAGTGCTCTAACCACTAAGCTATACTCTAAGCTGGGGAACTTACAGTTTCAAGAATGTTGGGTGCACTAAGGACATAGCTCAGTAGCTAGAATTTTTAGGTACCATGTACAAGGCCTTGGATTCGATTCCTCAGCACCATATAATCTGGGCACAGTGGCATAAATCTATAATTCTAGCACTTGAGAAACTAAGACAGGAGGATTGCCATGTGTTTGAGGACAGCCTGGGTTACATATGACTTCAAGACTAGCCTGGACCTGAAAGACCCTGTCTGAAAAAAAAGGAATTTAGGGAATGAGGAATTGGACATGCAATCTCTCTAGGATCTTGGTTATCTAGAGGATATGTTAATGTTTCTATTATAAGTGTCTTCTATCCTAGGCTAAGACAGATAACCTCGACCATTATACTAATGCCTATGCTGTGTTCTACAAGGATGTCCGTGCTTTTAGACAACTATTAGAAGAACGTGATGTTATTAACTGGAATCAAGTCTTTCAAATACAAGGTGAAGTAAAGTTTGAGACCTATATCATGCAGTCATTTTTCCTCTTTTTGTCATGTATATCAGATATATTAATAAATAGGAATGTTACGTACATATGAAATATACACATGCACAAACATACACATACATTTATGTTTTTATCATTTCTGTATTAGGATGCTGTAAAAACAGCTTTAATAGTTGTTGCATATTTTTTCTCATGGAAAATCTTTTGTTACTTAGATGTAATTCGGTTTTATGAATCTATACATCTATAATTTTAAGAACATTAAACGTGCTTGACTTTTCTGAGGCATTAGGCATTAAAGCTCAAATACCATACCAATGTATCTCCCCGTGTATTTTTCAGAAGGAAGTCTTAGGGTCATGCTGAGAAGTGGCTTACAACAGGGAAGGAACTAAGTCATTAGATGTGGAAGGAAAAATAAAAGACTATTTTCCGAGGCTTCATTTAGGGCTCAGACTGTAAAGGATGAAGAAGATAGGGATTTGGAAATGAAAGACATGCTATCAGCTTCCTTGGGGACATTCTACCAGTAAATTAGAGTTCAGCCCTTTTAAAATTGTGTATTTAAGACAGAGTCTCACTAAGTTTCCCAGGATGTCTTAAACTTGGCCATCCTTCTGCTCCCTCTCCTGGGTATCTGGGATTATAAGTGTTCACCAGCCAGGGCCATATCATTTTTTGTGTACTACTGCAAAACAGGGCCCAGCACAGTGTTTTATGTGCAATAAGTACCAAATAAAGGTTTATAAATAACGGATTTAGCTATGGTTTCAAAAAGGTGGAATCTACCAAAAGTAAATTATTCACGTAACGTCAAGTTGATGTCTTGAATACCGCAACAGACTGGAAGAGACTTAAAGTTGGTTTGCCATACTACACAAATCTGAACTCTCAGCATTGATCATAGATTTTGAGAGTTACAGAATGTTGTCCCTTCAAGAAGTTTAAAGCCAATCTCAAGGGAAAATGTTTGTTTTAATTCCTACAAGATATTAAAAATGTCCATAGAATATTTTCAACAAATATGTTCATGAAACATTATGATAGGTGGTCACAATAAGCAACATTATGGGAATTCTAAAAATTCCCCCCAAATTTGAAAATCACATAGAGACTAGCTAAAATAATTTATATATAAATAATTAAAATAATGCAAAGTAGTAAACTGGAGATTGTGAAGATACTCAGTATAAAAATTTTCCTTTTGCTTCTTCAAATACTCACTTTTTTGTCCTTCTTTTCACAGGACTGCAAAGTGAGTTATGTGATGTTTCCAGAGATGTTGCCAATTCGAAGCAGTTGGATGTAAAGTTAGCTTCCTTCAAGGCCATTCATTTCTCTCCCATTCCATCTCTTCCAGATATCACTTTCCTGTATGTAAAACAAATTGTGCTTTTGGGGTAGGAATTAATGCCTAAAGCGCAAATGGCAGTAACTTGAGTTCTTCACATCTTGAAGGATTATCTAGGTATTTTGAATTTGGGCTATTCAGCCTAAGGGGTGTGTGTGTGTGTGTGTGTGTGTGTGTGTGTGTGTGTGTGTGTATTTACCCTTTCCCTCTTCCTTATGCTTCCCTGCTCACAATTTCTCTGCGAGTCAAATGTGTCTGTTGTTACAAATGAGCTCAGAACACCTGTATTTTAATGATATGCATAAAAATTTATATTTGGAGTATTCCTCCCCAAAATAATTCTAAATAATCTCTATTGTTTGAGTCCAGATTTGTTATCACTTTGTCGTTATTTAAGGATAGGTGTTTATATTTGACTTATGCTGCAATCACTAACTGTTTTAAATATGCAAGTACTTAATCCTTTCTTCATGTCTATAAAGAGAAACTATTATTCCAGTTTTACCTAAAATTGACATAACACAGAGAAGTAAATGTTAGAGCCAATAAATAACCTCAGAAGCCCAGCTCCTAAAAGCAGTTTTTTTGTGTGTTTTCCCCCATTTTATTGGTATGTATACATGCAAAATTTAAGGTTTATGATGGAGTTGAGCATTTTGTGCATATACGTATTTTGTCAAGGTGACAAGGACTTTCCCACTCTCTTTTTGTCCCTCCCCCTCCCATCTCCTCCCTCCATCCTCCCCTACCCTACCCCCTGTTTCACTTTGTTTTTCACTTTAAGTTCCATAATAGTTGTGATCTGGGTCTCTCATATCAGAGAGACCATTCGATGTTTCACCTTCTGCTTCTGACTCACTTCACTAAGCATGGTGTTCTCAAGCTTCTTCTATTTGCCCATAAAGGCCTCCACACTGTTGGACTTTATTGATGCATAGTATTCCATTGTGTACAAATACCATAGTTTGTGTATCCACTGGTCTGTTGATGGGTATTTTGGTGACTTCCACATTTTAGCTATTGTTAGTTGTGCTTCTATGAACATGGGTATACATATATCTCTGTTGTGTGTTGTTTTGGCCTCTTTTGGATATATTCCCAGGAGGGGTGTCGCTGGATCGAAGGGGATATTTATTTCTAGTTTTTTGAGAGCTCTCCATACTGCTTTCCAGAGTGGTTGTATGAATTTACATTCCCACCAGCAGTGCAGGAGAGTTCCTTTCTCCCCGCAGCCTCACCAACACTGATCGCTATTTGACTTGTTGATATAGGCCATTCTCTCTGGAGCTAGATGGTATCTTAGTGTTGTTTTGATTCGCATCTCTCTTATGGCTAGAGATGTTGAGCATCTTTTCATGTATCTATTGGTCTTTTGTACGTCTTCGTGAGTGAACTGCCTCTACATTTCATTTGTCCACTTTTCAATAGGATCCTTTATTTTGGTAGGCTTACTTTTCTTCAGCTCCCTGTATATTCTAGTTATGAGCTTCCTATCTGAGATGTTGATGGTGAATATTTTTTCCCAGTCTGTTGGTTCTCTTTTTATAATGTTGATAGTTTCCTTTGCTGTGCAGAAACTTTTTGATTTAAGAAGATCCCATTTGTTAATAATGGGGATAATTTCTTTTGCTCTTGGTGTCTTGTCAAGAAAGTCTTTGCCTACCCCTATGTCTTTTAGAAATTTACCTAATTAGTCTTCTAGAAGGTTTAGTGTTTCATTTTTAATGCCTAGGTCTTTGATCCATTTTGATTTGATTTTGGTGCATGGTGACAGGTGTGTGGCTAGGTTCATTCTTCTGCATGTGAATGTCCAGTTTTAAAATCCTCCATGATATAGAAACCTTAAAGAAACTTGAAGCGACTAAGCCATCATTGCAGAGAATTCTCAAAGGAAAGTTGGATAGTGAAAGAGAAGCCTACAACACAAGAGACCCAGAGAAAAAAAGACAAAAGTTAGAGGAGAATGAGCTGAGAAAAAAGTAAAGCCAGTAAACAACATGGAAAAACTAAAACTATGGCAGGACACACCAAACATACCTCAATAATTATCCTAAATGTGAATGGCCTCAACTCACCTATCAAAAGACATAGACTAGCTGACTGGATCAAAAAACAAAAGCCCACAATTTGCTGCCTACAAGAGACACACTTCACCCACAAGGAAACTCATAGACTGAAAATAAAAGGTTGGAATTCAATATGTCATGCAACAGGTCCCAGAAAACAAGCAGGGGTAGCTATATTAATCTCAGACTCATCAGATTTCAAAAGAAAACAGGTGAAGAGAGACAAAGATGGACACTACATAGTGGTTAAAGGAACAGTAGAATAGGAAGAAATCACAATTATCAATATATATGCCCCCAACTCTAGAGCACTCAATTATGTAAACCAAAAATTCCTAGATCTGAAAGGACACATAGGCCCCAATACAATTATAGTAGGGGACTTTAATACTCCACTATCACAAATAGGTAGATCAACCAGACAGAAAATCCACAATGATATACAACTGCTGAATGATACTACAGAAAACATGGACATAACAGGCATTTACAGAATCTTCCACCCAACATCAACTGACTACACGTTCTTCTCAGCAGCACATGGAATATTCTCTAAAACAGACCACGTCCTAGGACATAAGTCATGCTTAAACAAGTACAAAGACATAGAAATAGTTCCCTGCATTCTCTCAGACCATAGTGGAATAAGACTGGAACCTAACAGCAGCAGAAACAGAAGAAAACACACAAACACATGGAGACTTAATAACATACTACTGACCAAACAATGGATCATGGAAGAAATCAGAGATGCAATCAAAAACTTCATAGAGTTAAATGATGATGGAAGTACATTATATCAAAATCTGTGGGACACAATGAAAGCAGTCCTTAGAGCAAAATTCATAGACATAAATGCACACATCAAAAGAATAGAACAGTCACAAATAAATTTGCTAGTGATGCACCTAAAGGACCCAGAGAAACAAGAACAACTTAACCCAAAAGGCAGTAGAAGAGAAGAAATTATAAAGATCAGATCTGAAATAAATGAGATTGAAACTAAAAACAGTTTTGAAAACATGTTTTAGTTGGTTTATAAATTCACTCTTTTTTCTTATTTTAGAGCCCATTCTCTATCATTTACTAAATGCCATTTCTCAGCTTGACCTTCCTGAGCACTAATTACTTTTCTCAAGACTTAGAGGGTATTTTCATCACGTGTGTATTTGGTTACAAAATGAAACTGAGTACCTCAGGGAATGTTAGTTTTCTTTACTTTTATGGTAAATGTTGAGGAATTTTTAACACAAGACCAAATATAAAGAATGGATACTAAGTCATAAGACAGCATGTGAAGGTTTTTTTTTTTTTTTCCCTATTGGACTGGGGATGGAACCCAGGGCCTTTATTTTTAGCTAAATCCTCAGCCCTTTTTTTAATTTTTATTTTGACACAGGGTCTTGCTAAGCCCAAGCAGGGCTTACCTTGCAATGTTTTTGCCTCAGCCTAATCACAGGCATGTGCCGTTACACTTACCTCCTTGCTTTCAATTATGAAAAGGTTAAACACACACAATCTTCTAGAGAATTAGATAAAGCAGGATTCCCCAGCTGCCAGGCCATGGACTCGTACTGTGAGTGGTAGCCAGCAAGTGAGTAAAGCGTCTTCTATGTCACAGCTCATCCCTGTCACTCACATTGCTGCCCAAGCTCTGCCTCACTTTATTTTTATTATATTGCAGCATATAATGAAATAATTATTCAACTCACAATAATGACAGATGTAGTAGTTGAAATAAGGTGCTCAGTAAATGTTATGAGCTTGAATTATCCCAAAACCATCCTTTCTCTGTTATGGAAAAGTTGTCTTCCACATGATCAGTCCCTAGTAACCCTTGGTATAAAGAACCGCCTATCAAGACGTGGATAATCTTGTTTGAAGCATGCCCCTGTGTATTCTTTCTACCTTCTGCATTATTTTGAAGGACATGTCATGAATATTGTCTTTAAGTGTTTTTAAATGTATATCTAGGAAATAAGAATTTTAAAAAACACTCCTCACTCTTCTTCCTAGACTTTTCTATGAAATCATCTTTTTTAGAATGAGATTATATAGTTACCTTTCTGTATCTGACGTATTTTACTTACTATGTCTTTTAGTTCCATCTGTCTTGTTGTAAATGACAATATTTAATTTATTTTATGGCTGAATAGTGTGTCATAATGTTTGTGTATCCCCCTTTATTAATCCATGAGCTAGATGATGAACCCTTGGGTTGATTTCACTTATTGGTAAATAATGCTGTAATGAACATAGGAGTGGAAATGTCCCTTCTACATGCTGATTTTATTTCCTTTAGATATATTCCCAGAAGTGGTATTACTGGATCAGATGGTGGTTCTGTGTTGAGAAACCTCCATGCTGTGAAATGCCATGCTAATTTACACCCTCACCAGAGTCTATAAGTGTTGCCTTTTTCCTACATCCTTGCCAGCACTTATTACCTTTCGTGTTTCTCTATTAGCCATTCTAATTGAAGGAAAGAGATATCTTCTTGTAGTTTTGATGTATGTGTGACACTCAGCATTTTTCATACACATTTTATTGTCACATATTGCAAATGGTGGGAAATGGAAGGATTTCTCCTAGCTCACCTTTAAAGCTCTTGGAAGCTACAGGGGTGGACGCAGAGCCCTTCTCCCGAAGAAAGGAGCATCCCGGTGCTGCTCTGAGTGGAGCTGGCTCTCGCATTTCTTGGGCTAGAAGGGAAGGACGATAGATGGAAGGAAATGAGCGCATGACAGGGGCTTCCGATTTGGAGTGGAGCACAGGATCATTACCTGAACAATTAGAGGAACAAACCGCATAGGGGACCAAAATAAAACATTCTTTTCACTGATTATTTGCACTTTATTCAGAAGGTAAGCAGGTGTAGATAAGAGGAGGATGTGGGCTTATTTTTTTTCTCCCTGTCTCTGTAACTGGGGTATAAACTACCAGCCTTGGGCGGGTGTGTCAGCTCTCACATATGACATATCCAATGCTTTGTTTCAAAGCCGTTGCTCAAAAACAGTGCTCTCTGATCTTTTCCTGTGTTTAAAGCTCCTGTAGCTCCACACATTTTACCGTTAACTCCTAAGTCATTACCCAGATTTGTAGACTTTGTCTTGAATGTTGTGCTTCTTAGATACTAGGTCAGAGTTTCTAACTGAGCAGCTCCTGAAACCTTGCCTTAGTGATGCCTTAGTTTATAGCAACATGTCTGCCTGAAGTTGTGTTTTGCATTTGCTTTAAAGTTCATTTTCATAATTGAACTGAAAATTCTTTTCAGGCATCCATTTCCCCTTGCTTAACAGACAGGTGACTGGCCCAGTGCTGTAGCTGACTATATGCCAAGAATGTGAGCTAACACTGCATGACCGCTAAGAAAAAGATAAAACAAGATTGTACTTTATAAAAATCAAAGCAAGAACTCCATTATCAGCCTTTTAATATTCACTGGTGATACTCTTTTGATGTTTTTAGCTACGTAATTTGTCTTAGTTTTTCAATGCTAAGTCTCTTTTATTTTAATATCAAGGGTTTGTACAGTAAATATAAAAACTTGTCATTAGAATAAACATAGTAAACCAGGGCTGGTAGCACAGGCCTATAAGCCCAGCACTCTGGGATGCTGAGGTAGGAGGATTGCAAGTCTGAACCTAGCTTGAGTAATTTAGTGACTTAATGAGACTCTGTCTCAAAATCAGAACAGAAAGTGGGCTAGGGATATAGTTCAGTGTAAACGGCCTGGGCTCATTGCCCAATACCACCAAAAGGAGACAGATAGATAGATAGATATAGTCAGGCAGGCAGATAGATTCATGGAAAAAATGAAAGTGTTTGGCTTAGGACGACCTGGGAGAGCTGACATGTGCAGAGCATATCTGTAGCTGGCATATTAAGCAGGTTGTATTTACTTTATGGCCATATATAATGGCAGAGATATCCTAAATGCCACAATATTTATTTTACTGAGCAAAAGATTACAGATCTAAGAATCTGAACTTGCGCAAGGCCTTACCAAAGTTTTAGCATACTCAGGACATCCTTTAAGAGCAATCCTGATTTTTTTTAAAATAAAAAGATAAAAGAAAAACATTAAACAAGTTAACTGTAGAAGAGCTTATTTAAGAAAAGAATGATTCCTGAATCAGGTAGCATTCCAAGCCATAAGAGGCTCAGAGAACTGTGCCCAGCAGTGTGACAGTAAGCTTTTATAAGGCAGATTCCTGAGGAGAGGAAGCATTGAGTGGCTACAGCTAGACATTCGCTTTATTCGAGCATAATTCCTGTGAGTGGGCTGATAGACAGCTGAAACTCAATGGTCTGCACATTCCTAAGTTAGTATGTAAGCAAATTAAAAGCTAAACTGGGTTGCAGTTTGTTTCCTAGGTATTGAAGGTATGGAAGCAGCCTCAAGCCAGATTTAAGTTTATTATCAACAGCCGTACTTTCCTTAATCTGTACAGAGAATAAAAACAAGTGGCCATAAATGAAAAGCAAATATATATAATAAGTGTTTGGTCAGAGTAGAAAACCCTGAGAGTTGCTTGTAAGTGGGAAATGGTGGGTTCTAATTCATTGAAAATGCTGAGTATGATATCAGTGAAGCTTCTCAGTTTGAATCAGTATCAGAGTAGCATAATTCCGAGCTCATAGGTTTTTTCATGTCATTTTCCTCTAGAACAAGATCTTCTACACAACTAACCTACCTGAGTGTTGCTGATGCTGATCTGCTCAACCGGACTTGGTCAAGGGGTGGCAACGAACAGTGTCTCCGGTACATTGCCAACCTTATTTCATGCTTCCCCAGCGTATGTGTTCGTGATGACAAGGGAAAGCCAATATCCTGGGCTGTCACAGACCAGTTTGCCACTATGTGTCACGGTTACACTCTGCCTGATCATCGCAGGAAAGGCTATAGCCAGCTAGTGTCTCTCACACTCGCCAGGAAGCTCCAGAGCCGGGGATTTCCCTCTCAGGGAAATGTCCTGGACGACAACATAGCATCTATAAGCCTTCTCAAGAGCGTGCATGCTGAGTTCTTGCCGTGTCGGTTTTATAGGCTGATTCTCACTCCCGCGCCTTTCTCTGGCCAATTTATTAGCCCTGTGAAACTCTAGGAATTTTCTAATTTCACTAAATACACACACACTCTTAATTGTCAGTGAGGGAGGAGTTGATCCTAGAATTAGGAAACTTCGGTTGTTGAAAAGGGCCTGAAGAAGACATACAGCACCATCCCCCCATGTCAGGTTCCACCATAAAGAACCGCAGGCTCCTTCAGGGCTCACTACAGGGAAGAAATTTCTGAAGTTAGCAGTTCTTAGCAGGGTGATACAAATGATTGTCTGAAAAGTAAATAAATGATTTAACATAGGACATGGCTGCTGCTTTACTGCTGTTGCTTAGGCATCTGGTTTTCTTTTTCCCCTTACAGCCATACCAGTTTTCTAGACCATAAAACTCCACTATCTCCTGACACATCTCACTCACTGCTGTTCCTAACCTATGCTCCAAGCGCTCTGTAGAGTATCTTCCATTTTCTTCTTTAATCACTGTCTCTCCACTTCTGCTTATGACACTAGCCTCTACATCTCCTTCAGGAATGTTCAAATGTGCAGGTTCTTGTATTTTGGTGCTCATCAGAACTGCCTGGGGGCAGGTTGCAACAAACATGGCCAGCCTCTTTCCCACAGTTCCTGCTTCAGTAAGAAGGGTGGGGCCTGAGAGTTTGCGTTTCCAAGTTTACACTTCTCTGTTAATGTGGATGGATGCGGACAAGGGCATTCTAATGAGATAAAAAATGACAGTATAGCACTAGAGTGCACCCATATTTCAATCCCCTTGTTTATAATCTGCTTTTTCATCATATATGGATGTATATATGTGGGTATATAAATGCCCATGAAATACACATACATTACATATATATTTTTCTATATGCATATACCCTTAAAATATTGATAACAATTTAAAACCTATTACATTGGGAAGATTTGGAGACTAGGAAAAACAAATGATTTCAAGATGATGTTATAAAATATCAATGCTGGATGCAAAACTAGAACTCTTTGATTTTGATTTCACTCTAATTTTCATTAAATCATGTATCCTCTGTATAAAGAAAATTTAAATGTTTAAATAATCAAATAAGCACTTTATTATATTTTTAAAAGTCAAATTTGAATTGCTTATGTGTGTATATTTTTAAAAAATAGTAAAGGAATTAATACAAGCTATATCTTTTATTTACAATAAAATTAAATACGACATAACGGTTGGATTTGTGTGGCCTGGATGTAGCTGACTTATTTATATAGAACACACTGCTTTCTTTTCTTCACAGAAGTCACAGAGTTCTGACTACGACTATAAGGGGAAAGCCACAGCTTTATATTCATGCTGAGGAAAGAAAATAAACTGGGCGACATGCAGCACATTTTAATAAACAAGCCTCCTTGGGAAAGAATATTTGCTTAGGTCATTTGGGCCAGTGATTACCTGGAAACATCCTTAAAGTCAGAGACAAGAACCAAAGTAACAGGAGTCCATAAACCTCTTGGGGTAACGTGGTCTAATTTCTACCCCCAGGATACTCATTATCTTTAGCACGGAGTAAGCATGTGTTACTCCTACCCAATACATGGCAATATTATTATAGCCTTATGTTCTTCCTAACAATAAGTTGCCTGTTATTTAGCATTTCACTATACACAAAAATTGTACCAAACACTAGATGTACATAACTTAGTCATTTGAGTGTCGAGTTGCAAACTAACTGTAATGTAGGTTTACTTAATGATGTTAGTTGTCCTCTTGACACAGATTGGAATTCTTTAAAGGCAGCTATTTCTTGATCCTATGGTTCCTGGATTTTTCTACCTCTACCTTCCCCCAACAATGGGCATGATCTTATCAAAAAATTCCCTGTCAAATTCCACTTATTTTATTATTTTAATCATCCAGATAACTGTGTATTCATAATCGCTACTTTCAACCCTTTTCCAGATTCTTAAAGGAACATGTTAAGTAAATATCTGGAGTAAGGAGAGAGGGACAGGAAGGAAGAAACAAACTCAAGTAGGGTCAAACTCCCAGAAGGTCAATACAAAAATAGAATACTAAAATATATAAGGAAAAACAGAAAGTAATCTACAAAGGCAAGCCTATCAAAATGAGGATTTCTCAATACAAGCTTTAAAGGCCAGGAGTGAAGTCTCTCAAGCTCCACAAGAAACAAAAGTGTCAAACCAGGCAATTGTTTCTGGCAATATTATCCTTCAAAATTGAGGGACTAATAAACATTTTCCATAGCAAACCTTAAATAAATGTATGATCAATACACCAGCATTGAAGAAAATACTTAAGGGAATTTTAGACAGACAAGATACTGGCAACTAGAGCCCAGAGGAACAGAAGCACCAAGCGGGGAGGAGAATATATTAGCAAAAATAAATAAATAAATAAATAAATAAATAATCGGCATCAACACTGAAAAAAACAAAATAATGACAAGGATTTAGTAAATATATCATAGTAACAACTCAATAGTATTAACTCTTCAGTTAAAAGTTCCAGACTAACAGATTGAATCAAAAACCAAATCCCAACAGTCTATTGCCTGAAAATGATGCACTTCATCCACAAGGAAACACATGGGCAGAAAGTAGAAGGATAGAAAACAAAAATAATTCACGCAGCTGGAGCCCAAATGCATGTAGAAATTAAACTATTCTCAGGCACAACAGATTTCAAGACAAAACACATCTGAAGAGACAAAGATGGACAGTATATACTGGTAAAAACTATTGCTAAGAGTTCACAGTTATGTATGTACCATGTGTTGGTACACCTAATTTCTTAAAAACCACTGGACGTGAAAAAATGATTTCAATAAATTGTATATCAAATTGTACAATTCAGTATATCATTCTTACAAACATACAGATCGATCAACTTAAAATGAACAAATATCAGATCTAATTCATAACTACGGAATAAATGGATTTACCATACCATGAAACAAATAGACATAATGTATCTGCAGGGTTCCATCCAACATCAGCACAATGTGTATTTTTTCCTCAGTAGTACATGAAACTTCTTCCAAAATAGATCATATCCTGGGCCACAATGCACGCTTAAATAAACACAGAGGAAAGGAAACTTTAAAATACTAGTGGAATAAAACTAGAAATCCAAAGCAAAAGAAACTACACAACTATGCAAATACATGGAGAGTAAATAATACATTATTGAACAAGCAATGGATTAGAGAGGAGAGAAAAAATTTACTAGAGTGGAACGACAAAGCAAAATCATACGAGAATCTATGAGACACGAAGCAGTCCTAGAGTGTGAGTAAGCCAAGCCCTTTCTGTGAAATGTGGACTTGATTAAATTGTTTGTGACTCCATGTTGTTGGCTGCCTCCGTTTTATCCCAGACGCCTGTACTGTTTCTTCATTCCTGGATTCCTCTTTGTTCTCCCCTACCCAGCAACAAGAATTATTTACTTAAGCCAATTGGCAGAAATTGTGATGCCTGACCCCTAACCAATGGTAGATGGTATGCCCCGCCCGTCTCCTCCGCCCGCCACCTCTTGATAGGAATAAAAAGCCCATTCACGACCAGATCAATGTGCTTGCGTTCTGGCTTTCAGAGGCTACCTGCCCTTCTGCGCAGAAGTAGAACCGCTTTGGGTCTCTGGGACATGGAACTGGTATTCAAGAGTCCACTCCCCACATCTGGGAACTTGGCCAGATTTCCTTTTCACTTGGGGTTCCTGGTACCCCTTCCCAGGGAAGACACATCCCATGGCTTCTTTGCAGTGGTCCCTGCATGTATGCAAGGACTCTAGCTGACCCTCATTCCTTGGTGAACCTGAAGGTGGGCCCCAAAGGGGAGGAAATAATTTTCTGTGTAGATTATGGAGCAACTCGCTCATCAGTATGTGCATAACCCCAAGGATTATGCCTCTTGTCTGAACAAATGATTGTCGCTAGAGTGAAGGAGAAAGATTTCTCTGCTCCTGTTTTTGAAGAACTTTTCTTTGACTTTCAGGATTAAAGCGTCAATATTTAATTTTTATTTTTCCCAGAGGCTGGAACAAATTTGCTTGGGTGAGATTTAATATCACAATTAGGAATTGGGCTCAATATAACATAGAATAAAATTAAAGTCTCTCTCTACTTTATGTCCCCAGCGGATAAAAGGCAAATTGGCCCTTACATCTGAACTACTGAAGGAAATAGGGGCAAATTAAAAATTGTCTCTGTTAGAATAGAATTTAAAAACCTTGGGAAACTATGGGCCTGAAACGAAACCTATTCCCCTTGAGGGAAAGTTGGGACTCACCCTTTACCAAAGGCCTTCCACAGGATGGACTCCTCAAACCACGCATGTGCGTTTTTAGCACTCTCATCTTTCTTTTCAGGAAATCTGATGGCTCTTCCTGTTTTATACAGGACCTATGGGCCAAATTAACCAAATGGTCAGCAGTAAACATCCAGTAGTACCTAATCCTTATACCCTTCCCAGCAAAGTTCAGTGTGATGGATCTCAAGGATGCCTTCTGGCTCTGCTCTTTTGCAGAGAATTTTAGGGACCTGTTTGACTTTGAATGGAAGGACCTCTAGGCAGGGTGCAAAGCACCATTTCAATGATTGATCCTGCCACAAGACTTCATGGAATCTGCTGACTTATTTGGCCAGATTCTTGAACTATAGAACAATTTGTCCTAACTCCCCAGATATGCTTGTTATGATATGTAGATGGTCTATTGTTTTTAGAGAAAGAAAGACAGGGCATATGAGAAACCACTATCTCTGAACTTTCTGAGCAGATGCATTTTGACTCTCAGAAGAAAAATTAAAGTTTGTCAAGGGATAAGTAAAGCACGTGGGACACTTGATAAACTATGGAAGAATAAGTCTTGGGCCTGACAAAATTCAGGGTTTAATAAATCTTCCCCTGCCAGGAACAAGGAAAGAACTCAGAGAGTTTTGGGCCCAGTGAGTTATTGCAGGTTATAGATCTATTTGTATGCCCTAAAAGAAGACTAAGGAATTACATTTTAAATTACTAGATCCCTTAGAATGGGAATCTAAGGAAATTGATTGGGTTGAAAACCTCAATCAGGCCTTAGTCTCTGCTCCTGTGCTAACACTAGTTGATAAAAAAAAAAACACTTTCGTCTATTGTCAATGTCCATGAAGGAACAGCTGTTAGTGTCCTAGCCCAAGAACATGGAAGCCACTGACAGCCTGTGGCCTACTTGTCCAAATTTCTGGATCCAGTTAGTAGGAGATGGCCTGAATGCATTCAATCCATTGTGGCCACAGCCCTATTAACCGAAAAAAAGTAGAAGACGGATTTTGGGGAGAAAGCTAAGAGTTCACTGCATCAAATGAGAGCTAACAGATTCCAGGATTCTGAAATACGAGGCAATTTTGTTTGGAAAAAGAGAATGTATTTCTGCCTACTAATGAATCTCTTAACTGAGCTGAACTCTTATCAGGAGACCCACCAATCTCAAAAAGCCTGAATCGTTGTTGTTTGGATTTATTGAATACCAATCTAAAGTTTGACCTAATCCGAGAGACATCCCCTTTGATATAGGAATGAAATTGACAGATCCTCTAGAGCTACTGAAGGAAAAATATGCAATGATGATGCAGCGGGAAGTAAACAGCACTTAGAGACAGTAGAATTAGGAGCACTACCCAACAGCTGGTCCACCCACATGTATGAGTTACTCACCTTAAACCAAGCTCTTCAGTACCTCGAGGACCAGGAGGTGGCCATTTACACTGATTCAAGGTATGCCTTCAAGGTAGTACATACTTTTCGAAATATTTGGATGGGAAGAGGAGCAATTAATAGGAAAGGGCAGGACTTACTCCATAAGGAGTTAATCATCCCAGCAATAGACAATTGGATGATGCCTTCTGAAACTGCTATATAGTATGCATCCCTGGCCACTAGAGGGGATATTTCTTAGATGTAAGGGCAAATAACCAGGCTAATGAAGTTGCTGAAAAGGCCACTCTCAGGGGTGAGAGCGTCTTTTCTCAACTCATCTTCTTTCCCAATTGTCAAATACCCACCTTTACTCTCCAAGGGGAAGAACAATTAATCAGAGCCAGAGACTGTAAAAATAAGCAAGGTAAATGGCTCTTGCCGAGTGGCTGAGAAATGTTATCTAAACTCATCATGTGGAAACTATTATGCCAACTCCATCAGGGAAGCCACTGGACCCTCAAGCCCTTTGTGGCATGTTCTCAGGGTATACGGATGCATTGGAACTTATACTTTAGCTAAACAAATTACTCAGAGTTGGCTCAGTTGTTCAAAACTTAACAAACAGGCTTTGAGGTGACAAACATTTGGAGGCGATAGTGCCAGGCTCAGGCCTTTTAAGAATTAGTACTGTTCCTCAAAAGGATAGCAGAATTTCCCCGTTTTAGATGCTTTATGGCCTTCCCTATTTAAGCCCCGTTACTGATATACCAACTTTGAAAACAATTTCTTATAAATGGTATGTTTGGTTTGACATCTACTTTGTCTTCTCTTAGACAACAGGGGTTAGTTAGCTAACACTCTACCACTTGTGTTTCCTGTTAGTCTTCACCAACTGGAGACTTTGTCCTCGTCAAGTCCTAGAAAGAATATAAACCTGCACCCCATTGGGAAAGGCCTTACCAAGTGCTATTCATGACCAGTCTGGATGGCTAATCAGTAGAATATAGCAAAGCAATAATTAACCCTTGTTTAACAATCTTTGAAAGTAAAACATAGTGAAAGTGAGCTATCACTCTGAGGAACAGTGTTTCCAA
Organism: Ctenodactylus gundi; assembly: GCA_004027205.1. Lineage (NCBI taxonomy): Eukaryota > Metazoa > Chordata > Mammalia > Rodentia > Ctenodactylidae > Ctenodactylus > Ctenodactylus gundi. Next base: position 15,875 of record PVKB01007537.1, on the reverse strand, counting down.
AGCAGGCATGCTGACCCATTCTCAGTCACAAGCATGGGAGTTGCATTGCCTCTTAGCCTTGAAAAGGAAAGACATCATTCCCTCCACAACAACTTTCTGACCATGGAGCAGATGGAACAGATTCAGAGTACAGCACCCTGTGAGACTGCTTACCAGGCTGTTTCCCATGGAAGCTCAGGCCTGGGTGCAGCAAAACACAGCATAAACTCAACACCCACCCATGGGGGAGAGAAGCCAACACAGGAAAATTTTGCTGAGGGGGCTGAGTGTGAAGAAATGGGTTGGAGGCCATTGGGCTGCTGGGTCCGAATTAATGCCTACTCCCACCAGAAAACTCAGTGGACTTTTGTCTCCCCCAACCACTCTCATACATGTTCAAACACCTCAGCGTGGCCAGTGGAGTGAAGTCCCCAAGGAAGACATACCTCTAAAGACACGGGCATGAGAAAGGGATGGGCAAGTCTCACCAGTGGAGATAGCCAGAACAGACACCCACAGCTGGGTAATCAATTGCTAATTACTATTTTCCTTTCAGAGTCATATTACTGTGATTCATGTTTCCCTCACCGAAAAGTGTAGGGGACCAGGAAAGTAGCAAATGGTTAGTCACTAAGACCTCCAAACTTAATTCCTGAAAAGAATAAAAAGAAAGGCATAGATATCAAAATATAAAGAAACTCAAGAAAACACCAAGGATAAGCATAATCTAACTGAAATCCTCACAATAGTACAGAGGTTTTTTTTTCCAAACTCAACACATCTACATACTTAGCAATATAATCATGAGAAAACTAGACAATAAGACACTTGCAAAAACACCAAATTGCCCGTAAATTGATATCATGGTCCCCAAAATAGCAGAACTTGCACAAAATAGTGGAACTTATATAAAAAGGTGTCCAAAAACAAGTTGACCAAGTGACCAATCAGTCTAAAAAATATATATCTAAAGATATTCAAAAGATGTGTAAGGAGCTTAAAGATGAACTTACTAAAACAAATAATTGTCTTGGGACTGAAGAAATGGCACAGTAGTTAAAGTACTTGCCTTGCAAGTACAAGGCTCTGAGTTCAACTCCTCAGTACCACATAAAGCTGGGCATGGTAGCAGATGCCTGTAATCCCAACACTCAAAGAGGTTGAAGCAGGAGGATTGTTGTGAGTCCAAGGCTAGGCTGGGCTCCACAGTGAGTTCAGGATCAGCCTGGGTTACAGAGTGAGACCCTGTCTCTCACACACACACACACACACAAAATGGTCTTAAATGATTAAAAATTTTTAATGAGTTTATAGAAGACACAAACAGCTGATGGAATAAATAAGGCAGTGTATGATATGAAGGAATAATTTGATGCAGAACTGGAAGTTCTTGAATAAGCAAAAATTCAAGATACAAAAAATTTAATTGAAAGTATGGGAAACTGGCTAAAGTGTGGTGAGGACTGAGTATCAAACCTGGATGTCCTCAAAACAGCAAAGTAGCTGGATTCAATAGCTGCTAGGTGACTAATGGTCAAAGAAAAATATTATCCTACCAAGGAATAGCTAACAGAATAAATACAGATTTCTCAAAACAAGCCCCAAGAGAACCTGGAACAAACTCTTTCAAGCATAAAAACAAAGCAAATGGCAACCCAGGCTGTTGAACCTAGCAAAACTGAAGGAGAAGTAAAAATATTGCATGACAAAGAAACCCTTAGAAATTTATGATTACTAATCTAGTGCCACAGAAAATAGTTAAGGGATAGTGACAGAGAAAATACAAGCAGCAAATAACCCAGAGGAAAAGAAACATAAAAAAAGGTAAAGAGTAACAAAAAGAAAAAAAAAAAAAAACAATGAACCAACACCAAGAAAACAAGACAATGACAGGATTCAGGAAATAACTTACAATAATAACTCCCAATGCTAACGGTTTTAACTCACCAATCAAAAGACACATATTGGAAGAGTCAATCAAAAAAAGAAAAAACCCCAGGTATGTTCAGTGTAGCTAGGAAAGAGAGGAGCACCCCAACAACTGAAAGCAGGCTAGGGGAAGGTCAGAAATTCTGAAGGAACTTCAAAAGCAAAGGAAACAAAAAATCCCAGCAGCCTAAGAAGCTGTCGCAGGCTGGCTGCAACCGGCTGGGAGCTGCAGGCATCTGTAGACAAAGGAAAGCCCGCGTGAGTCCGGGACATCTGACTGAGCTGGAAGAGGAAGGATGGTCCCAACAACTGACCGGAGGTTGCCGGAAGGTCAGAAATCCTGAAGTCATAACGAAAGTGGAGGAACAGAGCCAATTCGGTGCAGCCCTGAGCTGCCGACATCCACAGAGCAGAGCCCGAAGCCAGAACCTCAGTCTGAGGTAAGGGCGGATCCAGGAGAAGTGGGTGTTGTCAGCAGCTGGCAGCCCCAGCCTCTGAAAAACAAACCCACAGGTAGGGTACACTAAAAACGCAACACGTGCTTCCCCTGGAAAAGGCCCCGGGAAGCCAGATCAGAAGCAGCACTTGGCAGCCATAACAGGCAATGACGTCATCAGGAGCCATTTAAAAAAAGAGGAAACCTCCCCGCCCAGGACGGAACCCTTTAGAGTAAAAGAAAGCTCAGAAGAGCACATCAGGGCTTTTGGGGTCCCGCTTCAACAGTGCCTAGGAAGAAACTGGTACAAGAGGCAGAGAAAGCAGAAAAGAGGAGAAAAAAGGCTGCTGATCTCCTGAATGGTTCAGGGTAATAGGCGCACCTCTGAGGATGGAGAGCCCGCCTTGGGGGAGGGAAGCCAGGACAGGTGGGAGAGCTTTGCTGAGGGGGGGGGGGGCAAGCAGGACACCTCAAAAGGGGGACCATCCCCCATCCCTCCTGCACGCACCAGAGGCTTCCGGTTCACTGGTGCCCTGTGCACCAGAGGCATCTAGGATTAGAAATTCCATCACCCTGCCTATCTCATGTGCCAGAGGCTTCCAGAGGTTTCCAGAGGCTTCCAGGGAATTCCATCGCCCTGTCAATTCTGAGCCCCAAAGGCTTCCAGAGGCATCTAGGATTGGACCTTTGCCAAATCCTTCTTTCCTGCACACCAGAGACAGCAGAACCATAAGGAAATGTGGTAATCTATCTCCTACAAAAAGAACTGACACCCCAGAAAATGATACCAGGGATCCTGAAATAGCAGATTCCAAAGAATGAAAAAGACAAAAAAGACGATAACTTCTGTTAAAATTAAATTAAAACAGGAAATGAAACAGATAATGCAAGAGTTATGCCAGGACATAACTAAGCTAACAGCAAACATTGAAAAACAATTAAAGGAGAACAAAGAAGATATAGACCAGAAGATAATGAAGGCAATACAAGAAATTAGAGAAGAACATAATAGAGATATAAAAAAATTGAATGCAGACCTTCAGAAAGTGAAAAACACACAGGAAATAATAAGCAACCAATTTGAACATCTTCAGAACAGAATTTCAGACGTAGAGATAGTTACTGAGCTGCAGCAGGCCTGTGCCCATTTTCCTAACCAATCAAAATGATCTTTAAAAGCTTCCATACAATCAATGTGTATTTTTTCTCAAGTATGTTCAATTTTGAGTCTTTTTAATAACTTGTTAATGAAGTAAGCTGCTTGTATTCCTTGTTTTGCTGCAGCCATTCTTTTGCTGTTTTTGTGATGATGCCAATCAAAGTTAGAATGCCAGCAATCAATAAGCCCAGAACTCTTTTAGATCTTCCTCCTCCTCGTCCTCCTCCTCGTCCTCCTCGTCCTCCTCCTCCTCCTCCTCTTTGAGACAGGGTCTCACTCTGTAGCTCAGGCTGGTCCTTAACTCATAATGGAGCCCAGGCTGGCCTTGGACTCACAGCAGTCCCCCTGCCTCAGCCTCCTGAGCTCTGGGATTACAGGGGTGAGCCATCACACTCAGATTTTTTTTTAGATCTTCTTAAGGCTTTCAGTAGCTGAGCAAGAATAACATTAATATTTTCTGAGGATCAGTATTCTTTTAATTTAATAGGTAATCAAGCAAAAGGATGCTGTCATTAGATAATTAGTATAGAATTATAAGTATATAGTATAAAGTATAATCGTTATATTGGGCAATATGACAAGCCTTACAGAAATATGGAAAGATAATTTTTAAAATATTTACCATTAACAAATAAAGTATTGCACACATATTATAATACTAGGTTTCATTACTGTGAGTAGAAAAGGTAAAACTAATAGCACTTATATTTTCTTATGAAGAGTAGCGGGAGCAGTGCTTGCCAATAAAGAACAAAGACTAATATGGATAGTACACCTGTACTAAAATAGGTGAAGTAACCGAGGGACCATGCCAAAACTGTGAGCTAAATCTATATCACATAAGAGTTAGTCCATAAAATCTTAGGAGTAGGCCAATCTAATAACCACCTATAAGTGAAAGTAAGATTTTTAAGACTCTCTGTATATCACTTTATCCATTGAGGAAGTAAGGACAAGGTTGCTCCTTGCCTCTCTTCCAGGCAAGGGCACAGGTGGAGAATTTCAGTCAAGTTCTTAACTTTCTTTGAGGCATGGTTTTGCCTCTATTACTGGGACCACTTGTGCATTATCTGCTAACTTTTCACTAGCCCAAGTCATACCTAAGGCATCCTGTGTTAGTAAGCAGTTTACATTGGTATCTGGTTTAGTGAAACACGCATGAGGATAAAGGGCAACACCTGTGAAATTTTGCTGTTGTGACTCCTTATCATCAATAGATAAAGGAACAGATAGGCTACCAGGCCATTTAGTGAGATTATTATAAATAGGAAATAGTGGATCATTCCAAAAGACTGTATGCAAAGAGGAGGATATAAAGGCCCAATAAGAGCTATTAGCTTTTACCAGGGGAAGAAGCAGTCCCACCATTAACAACAGCTGTAAGGGCTACAGCAAACGGAGATGGATCTCATGGATTCCATCACTCACTTTTACAGGTATCTGGAAAAACACACGCATAATTTCTCCTAAATGTTAATACTCGATATTGCCACAAACTTTGGCAGGAGAGGAGTGGTTAATGGACCAGAGAAAAGAAGTTTTTGTAGGTGCTGGAGGAATGGCTTAGCGGTTAAAGCGCTTGCCTAGCAAGCGCTAAGTACCCTAGTTCGATTCCCCAGCGCCACATAAGCTGCGCGTGGTGGCGCACACCTGTAATCCCAGCAGTCTGGAGGCTGAGACAGGGTTGCCTTGAGTTCAAGGCCAGCCTGGGTTCCGAAGTGAGTTCAGGACCAGCCTGGAGCACAAAGTGAGACCCTGTCTCAAAAAAAGAAATTTTTCTAGTTTTTTGTATACTGTAATTTCATCAGAGTGATTCCATCATCATTACAACACAAAAGGAGAACTGTATCTTCCTCAGTGGCACAATAGTTCGTCCATCCAATGCGATGCCCAATCATACCAAGTGCCAAATGCTGTAAGGTGTACAGCCTACCCATTGGCCAAATCCTGAAACTTCAAGATTAGTTTTCACTTTGCGGTTTGGTTCCAAAATTTGTCTAGACAAAGGGTAGTTAAGACCATAAGCAGACTTAAAGAAGGAATCAAGGAAGGTAATTCCTCTTGCTTTAATAATCATACCAACCAAGTCCAACTCCTCCGTATTTCTGGAGCATATCTCCTCCACAGACAAGATGAAAGAACAGAAAGGGCCTGTAGACTACGATGCTTAGATCTGTATGCTTGCCAAGGGTATAGGGGCCTTAGTACAGGAGGACCAAATCCAAATTTCATTGATCCATGAAGTCCCACAGACGCTCACCACTAAAACCCTGATAAATATTGTTGACTTCTGGAATCAGAGTGTGTCACTTTATTTCCATCTAAGGGACCATAATCTATTTGAGTGTGCACATTTAAGTTTTTTTTTGTATGCCGCTTGAGAGTTCACATTCTACGTTTTTGAGTGCATTATTTTAGATTTTTACCTAGAGGCTCTTCAGTTTCCTACGTTCTTTCCTGTTTTCCAGCCCATGAGATAGAGAAAACAGATCGTCAGTCTTCAGATAATGGTAGAGATTACTCATTATCTCCTCACAGGCTCATACTACAAAAGGTTAAGAAAAACCACTTGATCAACTTAGCTTGCAGAGGAAGGAAAGCTCTATGGATTGAAAGAAGGCTACAGGAAGGATGGAAGGCTCAAAAAATAATTAGAGGCTGAAGAACATGCTAGCCTAGGAAGCCACCCCAGGCTACCTAGGAAGGACCATTAGAAGCAGTAAGCAGCCAGCAGTCACATATGAGAAATAAGCCTGGAACCAGGAGCTGAGGAAATAAATAGCAGCCGGCCTCCATGAGAAGTGAGCTTGCGAACAGGCAATCTGCAAATATACTGTGAGCTTTCCCGTGGAAAGGCTTCCCTGAAGTTCAACAGACCAGCTCCAGTTCAGGAGCAGCGATTCTTTGGAGCACCATTCTAGGAAGTGAGGTAAACAGCAGCCATTTTGAAAATATGGTTCTGTTTGCAAGTCTGAACTGTTTTGCATGAAAGAAACCAGACAGGTCACACACCAAAGACTTCAGGGACCCTCTTATCCAGTGGGAAGGAACTGGCACTTGAGAAAGTTACAAAGAAGGAAGAAAATGCTGCTGACCTCCTGAATGGTTTGACCTGTAGCAAGAGCAGGCTGTGGAGGGTTTAGAACCCCACCCATGAGGAAGGGAAGCCAGGACAGATAGAGAGGGATTTTTTTTCAGGAATCTGGGAGTGAATGAGATAGGTTGAAGGTGATCAGATTATAAGGGTCCCCTCAGTCTTTATTCCCAGGAATCAATGGGGTTTTGGTTCCTCAAATGCACCTCATATGCGTTCAAAAAAAGTACCCTGATTTGGTCATTAAAGTCCCTCAAACAAAACATACCTTTGTGGGTTCAGGCCTTGGAAGCAGGGTTCAGATTTCATCATATATCAAGAACTGAGCAGAGAATCACAACTAGCCATTCGATTGCTATTCTCTCCCCCTATATCTTGCTCCTAATTTGAGGGAAAATACTTCAGATTTTCTTCATTTAGGATAATGTTGGCTGTAGGATTGTCATAAATTGCTTTTATTAGCTCGAGATAGTTTTCTTCCTATACTTACTTTACTTCCTACCTTGGTCCACGTGCATGAAGTTACTCAACCAATCATGGCTCTTTTCTCTTCCAGTGTCAACTTTGCTGTTTCCAAATATAAAACACCTCAGTCTTTCTATGGGTCCACAAGAAGAGCAGGCACAGCAGGCCACCTAGAAACGTAGAAGGAGGACCTCCCCCTTACTTGATACTTGTGGTATCATCCTCTGGTGGTCATGTAATTCCCAGATCATCCCCAAAACGCTAGAAATAGGGGTTCCCTGTAGGAGTTCACCTGTGCAAAAAAGAGATCAACGGGGGAGTGCCCGGGCCCACTGGGCAGGACAATTGGGAACCTAGAGGAGGGGGAGTGCGAATGAGGGAGACAAGAGAGGGAGACACAAGGAATGGAGACAAGACAGGCTTTCTGATCAAGTCTCGTTTATTGCAGGTTAGGACAACGTATATAAGGAGAATAGTATAGGGGAGGTAATTCACATAAGCATGATTGCTATGGTCATCAAACCACAAGACATTCTGATTTCTTATCTGCAAATCTATGCTAAAATATTTCATAGAATGCCCCAGAAAAAGAAAGGCAAAGGTCACATTAGTTTAAGAAAAGAGTTCTTGGAAAACTGGGCATTTGAGAGTGACAGAGTGTTGGCTGCTCTCTTGTCAGCAGCACCAAGTATGGTAGACTTGAGCCAAGATGGAGTTGCTTATGTCTCAGGTCTGGGGCCTCTAACACAGATGGCTCCCAACAGGGGAGGCATGGAGAACACGAATATGAAGCTTTATTTATCTCTGCAAAGAGAGTGAGCTTCTCCGCTACATTCCAAAAACATGGCAGGCAGTGATTTTTAATCCGTAGGTCACAAGCTTCTCCTCCTGCCTCCTCCCCACAGGTATGGTGCACAGTCTTTCCTGATAAGATCTAGGGTATTGGTTCAGGGGCAAGCCAGTCACTGTGATGTAACCTTCGTCTCTCCTCCCACCCCCTTTCTCTTCTTTGTCCCTAGTCACATGGCTGGGTTAAAATGTGCGAAATTGAGAAATCACCAGTCACCTATAAAAATGTTCCGCTGTTACCAATAGGTGGCCTATAGTGTGTTCTTGAGCTGTGAGTATTTATGTTTTTGAGGGGTGGGGGATGAACACCTGTATAATTTATGAACCTATAGAAAGTTTGGGGTTTGGTTCCATGTACAGGTAAAAAGATAATTAGAGTATCTGCCCATTGGGAATAAGAGTATTTAAAATCTTAGTGCCAGAAATCAGTTAAAACCTATTCTGCCAAACTCATAACAAAGGAGTCTGTGACAATGAAGCAATGTTGAATCTTGAAACAGACTCTGCTCCTGGAACTCCTTCCCACCCAGCCTTTTTTATTTATTATTTATTTATTTATTTATTTGAGAAAGGATCTCACTTTGTTGCCCAGGCTGACCCCAAATTCACAGTAATCCTCCTGCCTCAGCCTCCTGAGTTCACAGGCATGCAACCCCACACCCAGCTATTATGTGGGGCTGAGGCATTAAACCTGGGGTCTTCCCTACTTCCTTGGCAAGCTCTCTTATCATTGAGCTATGTACCCAGCCCTTCACCTGTTCTTTTTCATATACATGACCTCCCTAACTGAAGCACAAGTGTTCTGTAAAGATAAAGGAAATATGCAAGTTTAAGCTCATTTTGGTCAAATTAGCAATTTCAGAGTACTCTTATCTTAGTTATTTTCTCACTGCTGGGACAAAATAACCACATCCACAACGTAAAGTGTTGCTGAAATCATATCGTGAGACACACAGACAGGACCCTGGAGGGATAGGGGAGCCTTTATTTCACCCAGGAGGCTGATGTTGAAAGTCCACAATGCCAAGCTCAGGGTTATAGAGATGGAGACTGCAATTAGACTGATTTATTGTGGGCAAGGGCAGGGGTCAAAGAATGGGAGCAAATCAGAAAATCTCACTGTGAATAGTTTCTGTCTTTTCTTTTTATTTCTTTCTTTCTTTTTTTTGAGACAGGGTCTCGCTCTGTAGTCCAGCCTGGTCCTGAACTCACTACGGAGCCCAGGCTGGCCTTGGACTCAGGGCAATCATCCTGCCTCAGCCTCCTGAATGCTGGGATTACAGGTGTGTGCCACCACGCCCAGCTTATGTGGTGCTGGGGAATCAAACTTGGGTACTTAGCGCACTAGCGAGCACTTTAACCACTGAGCCATTCCTCCAGCCTTGTGAATAGTTTCTACTCAGTTTATACATAAGAAAATACATGGGGCATATTTCTTTCAATTTGGTTGTCATGACTTCCCATTACAAAGTAGGGAAAGATTGATTTTAGCTCAGTTTCAGAAAGTCTTACACAGTCTATTCATGGGCAGCTGGCAATGGCAGAAATGGCAGAAGCACATGACAGAGGTTGGAGAACTGCTCACCCATTGCACCCTGAAAGCCAAGCAAAGCAGGAGCCAGCCATTGTCTGGAGACTCAGGTCAGGCAAAACTTTACCAGGAAGAAGCTCTATCAACGTTTCTTTTTCCTTTCTTTACTTAATTCAAGCTGCCGACTGGGCTCGCCACATCCAGGGTAGGTGCTTTCCCTTATTTTCTGGCCCACTAGTCAATAACCCAAACCTGAAAACTCTGCCTCGTGCAACACCCCAGCTCAACAAGTTAACATAATCTTTTTGGTCCAAGCCTCAAGCATCCACCTCTTCCAGCCAGGTTCTACTTCCCAACAGTATAGGGTTCCAAACATGAGGCTTTTGGGGGACACTCCAGATCCAAGTCATAGCAAGTCTGTTTCAAACAATAAAAGGGGCAGAAGATACAGCTCAGAATGAAAGCCCTAGGCTCAATGACCATTACAGCAAAAATAAAATTAAGTTAAAATTAAAATAAATAGAAGATGTCATTGAGACACTTAGCTAGATGTCTGAAATAAAGTAAAATATAAAATAAAAAATGTCATTGAGACATTTTGCTAGAGGTTTGAAAAAAAAGTGTGTTATGGTTGGTGTTGCCTGATGTCAGAGTTCAGGAACTCTCAATTTGATTAAGAATAATCAGTCGGAATTCACATAGAAGAAGGGGTTAATTGAGAAAGAAAAACACTTGAGAAGAGGTCAAGAGGGAGTCTCAAGTGAGGATCCCAAGGGAATGAAGGACTTGAGCTCTTCCCCTCACAAAGCTTTCACTCCAGTGGTTTCTAGCAGTCTTCCTGTGGTGGGGATTGTACAACATGTAAGCCCACTTATTACCTTGGGGCATCTAGAAGAAACTGGAAGGGGAGGATAAACTGCCTGTCTCAACTACTTCTCCTTCATAGTTCCTGGAAGGGCCAGGGCCTTGACCGGGTCCTTGACTTTAGCTGGATTCGACTTCTGCTTTTATGGCCACTGGAACACCCTGTCTTAGTCCTGTCTATTTGTCCTAACCTATTCTACTGTCTAATAAATTGGATTCATATCTTGGTCCCCATGACAGAATAAATTCTGCCTCACTATGTTGAGATATTGAACGTCCTGTGGTGCTGGTGGTCATTGCCCACTAGACACGAGGGAGAGGGGGTTAGCAACTGGCTGGCCGGCTATATGGATCACTGCTCAGTTTTTTTCCTGTGTACCCACTGGGCAAAGCTGGTCTCTAAAGGGTTAATGGGGGTGAGAATGCGATGCTTGCACTGAGCTCCTCCTGCACCTGCTATGGTGCCAAAGGGCATGGGATTCAGAAAAGAACAGAACCAAACAGTTCACTAAACTGTTCAAATTTTTAAAAATGATTAAAAGCCAATTAAAGATCTTTTTCATAAATTATTTCAAAATACTAGTTTTAAAAATTACCAGTGATGTATGTATGGATTTCCCTATGTTCCCTCACTATCTCTTAAACTTGAATGCCAAGTGTAAAAACACTTGGAGGACCAAAAGTCAACCACTTGGAAAGGAAGATGGAGAGATGTGTAGTTGATGCCAGTGCTGCTCCAGGGGCTGCTGGCAGGCTTTGGTAGCATTAAACCCACAGTAAGGCATCAGGTGGCAGGACTCTTTCTCATAAACACCTGGAACTCACTGAAAGATGTCTGTACCATCTTAACTATTGACTTCCCAAAAGGCTGGCACTCACAGTCTACCAGCTGCTTCCAGAAGCCTCCAGCAGGCACATGCTGTGGAATTTTACAAGGCAGGCAATGCAGAGTGGCCGAGCAGCTCACCCCTACCGCCCAGTGCTCCAAAGTAGCCCCATGCTTCCTGCTCAGACTGTGGATCTTGTGAGCCACAAAGTCAAAGTACAGTCTAATGGGGATGTGTGGGATGGCAGCCAAAGGCTCTTTAACATTCTGGAACTGGGGCCAGATGAAATTGAGGATCTCAATGGCAGCATTAACAATGCAGTAGAGGCGAGCAAGTTTCTGACTATATTATTTATTTTACATATGTTTGACTTTTGAACAATGCATGAATTTAGGATTGAAAATAGTTAGTCACAACCTCTGTCCAATGAAAAGACCTACAATGTGACTATACTCAGAAAACAATGAGCAATTCTAGTACCCAGGTCTGCATTTTTAAAATACTTACCTAGGGACTCTTAGTGGAAAGGTTGATTCCAGACCTTCAGCCCAGAAAGAGGTTAAAAAAAGAAAAAAACCTCAAAGAATAAATATGGCCATGTTAAAAGTTAAACTAGTACAGCACAACTTCTTGCCGAATTTGTTAAACTGTTAAAATTTGAGCAACAAAAGTTACAAAAGCTGGGTCTGTGGCCAGGCCTGTCCCAGCCCTCTGGGAGGCTGAGGCAGTCCAATTTGAGCCTAGCTTGGATAATTTAGTGACTAAGCAAGACTGTCTCAAAATGAAACCTGAAAAATGGGGTAGGAATATAGCTTATTATGAAGGCCCTGGGTTGGATCTCCAGTATCATACACACACACAGAATAAAGAAGAAAATAAGTATAATCTTAATAAACAGAAACTGACTTTTAAATAAATTCTTGAGCCCACAGTGATAGGAAAATAGAGGTGGAATGACAAGCAAAGCTCTTCTTTACAGAAAAATGCTAACAAATTGAGAAAGGATGGTAAAAAAAATGACCATTTTGCAATACTCAATCTAATAATTGATTCAGATAAGGATTATCAATGACTGGCAAAGCCAATGAATAAATGGAAACAGGACGGTGATGTGTGCTTGACAAAAAATTACAACTTTGCTGTTAATAAAGCAGTTTGGCTTGAGCCAGGTAAGAGGGATCACGTCACAGGAACATAACTGAAGTTACCCTGAATGACATGTCCTGCCTCAGTTGCTTACTGTTGTAGGTCAGAAGTTAGAGACCAGCAAATGCCAATTTAAAAGCCCACCATACACCAATTAAGGCAAGGTAAGAATCTTTATTTAACGGTCAAGATGGCAGCCAAACTGTCTCTTGGATTCTGGGTGAGTCTTCAGAGAGCAGCTCCGAGCAAGTTTTACACAAAGATTATATAGAGGATTTTACATCACTACACACACCATCCACAGTGACCAATCATAACCCGACGCGAGTCTCACAAAATACGTGATTTTCATGAACTATGTGACTCTCAGCAGGCTGCCATGGAGGTAAGGGTGGGGGAAGAGGTGAAGCCTCTGTCCTTATCATGGGATTCCAGAGACATCCTGATAAGCACACCAGCAAGGCTTCAAGGCGAGGCAGGCGGGCCTCACAAGATGAAAGCACAGCAAACTGACTTATAAATTGTAACTTAAACAGTAAACTCTACTTCACACAGCAAACACACAACCTGAACAGCACAATCACCACAAAACGTAGTTACTTTACCATATCGGCAGTCTGAGACACATCATTTCACAGCTTGGTTACAGAAAGTTACAACATTACAAAGGCACATCTGATGTTGGATTTTTAGTACACTGTCACATTACTTGTTGCTGGGACATATTAGATAACACCCACAAAAGGTTTATTCCAGCTCACGATTTCACAAAGTCTCAGTCCAATCATGGGTGGCTGGCAAGAGGGTCTGGAGAGAAAACTACGTTCACGGCGTATGAGGAAGAATCTGGGTCTCAGGAAGACGCTGAGCACCGGTACGCATCTTTCCAGCCCACAGGCCCAGTATTGCATCACATGTCCACAGGTGACAACATCCAAGTGCATGAGGCTTCTGGGTGACATTCCACATTGGAATCATAACGTGTTTCATTGTGGAAGATGGACCGTATTCCTGGAGTCATTTTCTAGTTTCCTTTTCATACAGGGTTTCACTAAGTCCCTAAGGTGCCCAAGCTGGGCTCGAACGTGGCATCCTTCTGCCTCAGCGCTCCCAGGTGCTGGGATTAAGGGACTAGCAGGAAGGTTCATGTTCTGATTTATAATTGTTTTAATCCAAACGCAATAGGTGTTTACTGCGACACGCATCGATTATAAGGCAGAGCAGACCGTGAACACTGTTTGCAGACCCACCTATTGCGAAAAAGGAAGGGCAAATGCCAACGCGTCAGCTGGCCCGCCTCACCTTCGGAAGGCGCTCAGTCTCCGCAGACTTGGAAGGACCATGAATCCTCTTTGTGAAGAGGTTGATTAAGTCAGACGAAAAACCAAACTTCCTCGTTCCCTCGGCGGAGGAGTTTCCCGGGCAGAAAACGCTTTGCTGTGAGCAGCAGAGGAGTCGCAGCCCGCGGGCGTTTTGCAGCTACCTGCAGGAGAGCTGAGAAGTCACAGAGACCGAGAACAAAACTGACCACAAACGCAACAGGGCAGAGACGGCGGAGGGCAGAGGGGCCGCGCCCCGGGCAGGCGGCGGGCTGTCCGAAGGTCCCGCCGCAGCCGCAGGAGGGGACAGCGGGCTCAGGGCCAAACGCGCCCCAGGCGGTCCGCTGCCTCCGGGGCTTGGTCCGGGAATCGGAACCGAGGCCGGGGCTTCATCCTGGGCTGCAAGTCGCGCTCAGGAGAGGGGGCTAGAGTCATCCCGGGGGTTGCCGACAGAGGGGCGGGGTGAGTGACCTCGGCCTCCCGGTGGCGACCCCAGGGCGTGGCGGGCGGCCTGCCCGTGCCGTCTGAGTACCGCAGGCTCCTGTCCCCGCGCCGTGGGAGGCGCGGAGCCCGCGGGCCCTGGCGCCGCGGGGACAGGAGCGTGGGCGGCGGTCCCGAGGCGGCGCGCCGGGGCAGGCGGGCCCGCGATCCCGGGGTCCCAGGGAAGTGCCCTTTCTTCTGCGCCCGCAGAGGCGGCGGGGGCCGCGAGGGGTCCTGCGCGGGAAGACGTGGCCGGCGGGGACGCCCGGGCCGGGCTGTTGGAGCAGGACGGGCGCTCTCCTGGCGGACTGGGGACCGCGGCGCCCCCCGTCCGCGCTCGCGCGGGCCGTGGATCATCAGGGGACGCGCACAGCGCTGCGGGCCCGGCACACGCAGGGCTTCACAGCCACTGGGACCGAGCAGCGCTCGGGGCCGCGGTCACAGGTCGCAGGATGAGGACGGGGCGGCTGCGCGGCGGCGGGGGTCCCGGCCGAACCCGGCTGTCCGGACGCGGGGAGGCTGGCGCCGGAGCCGGCACTTGGGGGCTACTTCAGCCAAGGGACTTCGCTGTCCGAGACGACACAGGACCGAGGACCCTGCCGGCCCGGCGCGGGAGCCGGGACCTGGGCCGCCCCTCAGCGCGGGACAGCCGGCGGGCGCCTCCGCCCTCGCGGTCGTGGCCTGCGCGGTGAAGAAAAGGGGATAAAAGGTATTTCGGAAATGCAGAATGGCGGGGGTGCGGGTGGGGAGAGGCTTGTTTTAAAGGCCGAAAAAGATCTTGAAAAGAAATGAAAAATAAAACAAAAGGAGGCAGCAGGTCAAACAAAAAGTATTCTTGTCCCTCTTACGATGTGCAGTTTGCGTGCCTTTCCCCAGGTTTCCGTGTTAAAAACGAAGCAGGGAGAGGAGAAAGTAGAGCGTCAAAGTTTAAAAGGCAAACCCGGGAAAGATCCAATTTAGTCCAGTAAAAATTCTTTCAATATACAATTTATTTATCTATATTGTGGTACTGGACTGGTCTACAGACCCTGTCTCAAAAAAAAAAAAAATGGATTGAAAGGATCTGCTCCTGGTGCAGCTGGATGGGGGTGGGGCACAGGCCGCTAGTCCTAGGACTCGGGAGGCTGAGGCAGAACGACTGTAGATTCGATCCCAGCCTGGGTAATTTAATAACTTGGCAAGACCCCGTCTCAATTAATGTTGCGATGTAGCTCAGTGTGAAGGCCCTGGGCTCAATCCTCAGTACTGTAAGACAAAAAAAGAGGTCCTATTGAAACAACTTATTTTCTTACACTATTTATTCTCTTGATAGTAAATGCAGTATTTACCAGCTCTTCAGTATTTGGCTTAGTTTTGATCTTTAAGAAGCAAAATATGCCTTCTAGGGATGAGATGCGCGACCTCGCCACTACTGAAGGACAGAAAGAGTGAAACTTCAGAGGACTGAAGGATTTACCCTGTCCCCCCTGTTTTAGAGCCTGAGATGCCTTCAGAAGATTATCTGATCATCTCTGGCCTCTGACAAGTAAGACAGATGAAGTCAGTTACTGTTTTACAGATGAGTCACCTTTGGCCTGGAGGTCCATACCTTGAGTAAGTCATACAGCCAGTAGTGACAAAGGATTATTAATTAGACAAGAATGTGATCATCCCCCTCCTTTAGTTTTGTGGATGCTTTTCAGAGAGATTTACTTCTAGGGGTCCAAAATGACTGAGGATATCATGGGTTTTCCCAGCCCATGATTGTGAAGATTATAATATCAAGAGACGTTAGATTGAGGCCATCATTATTTTTTT